>PVKN010024627.1:0-14384 GCA_004027915.1 Capromys pilorides
GACAATGCAATGTTTACACACTTGAATCTAATTTATTTCACTTATGAGCTATTTATGGCTGAGTAGTACTCCATTGTACAAAAATACATCTTTTTATGCATTCTTCCATTGATGGGCATCTAGATTATTTTCAAGATATTTCTACCATAGATTGTGCTTATATAAACATGAATGTACACATGTCACTGCGGTGTGATGTTTTAATTCTTCAAGGAAGATACCTAGAAGGGGAATAGCTGGACAAATTGGGCCTCTAATCTTAGTTTCTTGAGACATCTCCACACCAATCTCCATAGTGTCTGCATCAGTCTGCACTTCCAAAACCAATGGAGAAGGGTTCCTTTTCTCCCACATCCCCTTTAGCATTTACTTATTGATTTCTTGATAATAACCATTCTTTCTGGGGTGAGGTGAAATCTCAGTATTGTCTTAATTTGCATCCCTTGAATGACCAGTAACGGTGAACATTTTCTCATATACTCGTTTGCCATTTGTATTTTTTTCATCTGAAAAGTGTATATTCATCTAATGCCCATTTTTGAATTGGACCTTTGAATTTGGGGACCTTATTTTCCTTCACATGTTCTAGATAGAAGCCCTTTGTCTGAGGGACAATTGGTTAATTCTTTCCCCATTCTGTTGGCTGTCTTTTCACTTCGTGGGTGATTTCTTTTGCCATGCAAAACAACTGGGGTCCCAGTTGTTGATATGTCCTGTGCTTTCAGGTCTTCATTCATGAATTCTCAATCTATATTTATGTCTTCAAGATTTCTATCCACTTTATCTTCCTGTAGATTTAGTTTTCCTGTTTTAATTTTTAGATCTTTGATCAGTTTTGACTTCAGTTTAGTGTATGATCATAGATATGGGTTTAGTTTTCATTTTCTCATACAGAGCCAGTTTTTCCCATGCCATTTATTGAGAAAGCCAGCATTCTTCCAGCAAACATGTTTGTTCCCTTTGTCGAAGATAAGGTGGTGTTATATACACCTTTCTGGCAAGCACAGGGCCCTGTGTTCAATCCCTGGTACAAAAATGAAAACGTGGCTGAGTGTGCTTGTAGTTGCTTGTGCATGTTCCAATTTCTTCCACTCATTCGAATGTTTTTAAAAACTATACTGTGGGGTGCTTTCCCCAAATTCTTTACTCTCCAGGATCCTCAAGGTAGTTTCTTTTATCCCAGATCTCACTCTGTTTTGTTTTCCACTCAGAAAATAGATTCTTCCCAGATCCCAGTCCCTGTTCATGGGCTTTCTTTTGGGGCTCCATCTTCTCAGATCCTGAAGGATGGTTTATTTATTTGCTAGAAGTTGAAGGTCCACTGTTGCTCAAGCCACTGTTGACACTAGCCTGAGACTGCATGGAGACTGTGGGAGCAGAGGAGGAACAAACAGAATGTGGGGATCTTCTTCCACTTCCTTAGCATTAAGATCCTTCTTCCTCCTTGCAAAACACATCTAGAGAACCTCTACTGGGACTTTCTCTCTATGTGGTAATCAGTGATGCACACTGGGCTGCTTTGACTCCATGCCTGGGGATACTGGTATGTGTGTGTGAGAGAGAGGGGAGGTCTAGTGTCCATTTCGCACATCCTACCCAGATTATAAGGCTATTTTCATCATGCAAACCCAGTAAAGGGCGTCCACTCCATTTCATCCAGAATAAGACCTTACCAGCTATTTTATTTTTTGTAATAAAATATACATGAAAACATTTAGCATATTCACGATCTTGCGATATGCATACTTTGTCACTAAGTACATTCACAGTCTTGTACAATAGTGTTCATGCAGTTGGTGTTACCCCACAATAAATCCATACACAGTACACAGCCACTGCTGTTTTTCTGTGCCCCAGTCTCTGGCAAGTACTGATAGGGTCTCCCTGTCTTCTTAGATTTGCCCTTTGCATGTGTTAACAATTTATGGAGGTATAACTTATGTAACACAAGGTTACCTATTTCAAATAAAATTCAGTGTGAATTCTTATGTGTGTTTATGGAATTGTACCCATTTTCTTTTAGTAGTTTTAAATATGCCATCCCAGTGCTTTGTGCTTTGTTTTATTGTATCTCTCTTCAATTTCTTTAGTGATCTAACAAAAAAGGAACTATAAAATTTGTGTACTGCTGTAATTCCTCTTCTAAAAAGCTAAAGAGTGCTTTTGAACACTTACCATGTTTTTTTCAAAAGTATTATTTCAAATGCTTGTGCTATTCCAGAATGTATTTGTGATCTTTTTAACAATTATATCATTAGATAGTATGATGTTTGTAGTTTTCATTCCTAAATAATGTTGTGTTTAATTAACATGAACAGAAAACCTTGCACATGCTTCTGCTTATTTTCTTAAGAGTTATACTTAGAGGTCATGTTTTCTAGGTGAAAGGACATAGAAAGCTCTGATGTGTAGGTTTTGAGTTCTGCTGCACCCTAAAGATTCTTCTTATTTTTGTTTTTGTTTTGCACAAAGTAAAAAGAAACTTTCAATACAAAATGCATAAAATATACATCAAAAGTTGTTTTCTAAACCTTCTTATCCTTTAGTAAAAGTTTCAAAAACTTACAGTACACTGTCAGGGGCTGAAAGTCAAAAGATTTTTGCATTGGTTAAAAAAAATGCCCAGAAGGATACAAAATAAATTGAAAATGCAGACTTAAATTTCTTTCCATCCATTTGCATTGGCGAGAGAGTCCACCACTGCCCATATAGGTAGAGACCATGTAACACTTGCTCTGTAAACAGCACTTTCAACCGTATCCTTTGTGCAATCATGCAGCGTTTTACTTTCCATCCCTATTAGCTCACATTTTCTTCACTGCTTGGATAATAAGTTATAAGACCATACTAACGCAGCATCCCTGAATGTTTAGAAAAGCATGGTAGTAAGACAAAGATAATTGGCATATGTTTCATTAATTTCTCTTTTTTTGGGCTGTGGCAGATGTCACCAACAAATGAGGGGTTCTTTTTCTCCCACGCGCATCGCTCTCAGAATCTCCCTTAGCACTGTGCTGTGGGCAGGTATCACCACCCTATTAAAGCAGGACCATACTGTGTAACCCATTTACCAAAGAAGATAGTTGACATTACTGGCCCATAACACTATAGAAGTCAGGGTGGTGCCATCACTGCCTAATCTCAAGCAAATCAATTCAGCCATTAGGGAAGATTTTCTCCAACTGGTAGACAGGGCAAGACAGGTTCTTTCTTTCTTCCTTTTTTTCTTTCTTTATGCATTTGCTACAGGTTCTACAGAGTCTCACTACACACATCTGACTCATAGTGATCTTCCTGTTTTCAGCTTCCCAAGCACTGGGATTATAGGTGTATGCCACCAGTCCCAGTCTCAGTCACCATCTCAGTGTGCCCCAGGGGACAGGGCCAGCACAGCAAGCCAAGGTTTGAACCCCAGTCTCTGTGTCTACCTGAGCAGGTGCTTTAGTCTGCTGAGCTCTGGCCGGCCCTAAGATAGGTTTTCATAGCAAAATAGGAGCTCTCACTCTGCAAAGACTTTGCTCCCCACCTTCTCTTCTGTATTGCTCTCCTCCTGCAACTTCGAGTCTCCTATTCACCCTAATCCAAGTGAAGTTTAGGCTGTGTAAACATAAGAAAATTTAACTGCATAATGAATTAATTCTGAGTTTTTTTTGATTACAAGTAAATCTATTTTCTTTCATGCTCCTTTCATGTGGAGCCTGCTGATTTTCCCTGTTTTCTTCCTCTTTTTAGGTTTCAAGGCAACAGATGAATTGTGAAAGAGAGCAGCTAAGGGTAGGTGCACCTGCTTGCAAAATGCCTCAGAGTTCTCAGTTCTGTGTGATAAGCAAAAACTTCCTCATCTCTCCCAGGACGCAGGTTCTAAATAACAGCCTTCATCTTAAGACTGGTAGAGTCGAAAATATTTATCCCAGCTAATTTAGTATTGATTGAGCAGATAAATACAGTATATCTTCTTTTGAAGTGTCATTATAGTAGTATGGATTTTTTGATTTAGATTCAGCAATAAATACTTCTGTTCTGGAATTTGTTTCATATCATTGTACTTTTTCAGTGTACGACATGAGGTCTAAATAATAACAAAGGTCAAAAGGATGCCCTACTGCCTTCATAATGTGAATACCAGCCTGTTTGCTGAGTGGTTAAAGAGTACTTTCTCTGCAGATTGGGGTGAACAAGCAATTCATATGTCAAGGACATTTTCTACAAGAGTTCAAATCATCCGTGGGCCTTTTGACTTTAGTGTCATTTGCATACCTATATAGCAGAAGGAGTCGTTCCATACTTAAGTGTATTGGTTGTAAAAAGTGTTCCTTGGGTGGGAAGAAATGGTTTGCTTATAAGTAGAGTTGGTGGCATTGTTCGGCAATTTGTGACACCTGAATTGGACATTATTCTTGTGTGAGACTTAAAAAAATATCAGAATTCCTTAACTGTGTTCCTTGTCCATTTGTTTAAGTGCATCCATATTTTGCACAGGAGGACTTTGCATTTGTGATTAGCCTGTCTTCAATGTCACTGATGGAGTTTTTACTGGGCAATGTGGCTTATATTTATGCTTTCTAACTGTTATGAAAGTGAAAAATAACCTGCTGCTTTTAATGCCTTGGCAGTGAGATTTGGAGTTGGGGGACCACTGGTCTCCATGATGTCTTGTAAGAATTATTTGTCACATGTGTCTAAGGCCTTTATGTACTGCCTTGTTGTATTTCAAAGCATCTGCTTGGTAGCAATTTCAAGATGGCAATGGTTTGTAGTGTTCTACTTGCAGTTGCAATTGACATCAGGTTTGTCAAGCCCTTATAACAAACAACAGCACCTAGTTTCATGAAGCCCAGATTGTGAGTTGAGGTTTCTTTTCCTTTTATGCATAAGTATTTATGTGCTGTCCCGGCATGGCTCTCTCTATTAACCTTTCATCTCTATCCACTGCACTCCTAAACACCTGTGCCAACATTGGTTCCAACTCTTTCATGAAACAGCCTTCAAGATGTTTTAAGCTTTTCTGAGCTCTCTGATTGCTTTTCCCCTGCAGCCTGAATTACTGGTTCATCGTAGTAAATAATGCATTGCAACTTCAGATTTCTCTTCCTGTTTGGAGGGGGACGATTGCCAGAACTGGGGCAGTGCAACGTAAAGAGAAATGTGTGTATTTTGTCTCCAGAAGTGCCTAATAAGTTTCTGAGAATTAAGATAATATTGAAATCTGTACTACAAATGAAACTTGCCTGGCAAATGAGGGATGAAGAAGTTGATGAGGTGGTTGTTTGCAGTTTGCAGTTATTTTTCATTCTTGAGGACATGTCCATAGGGTATGGCCAGCAAGAATGGAGCCTCCCCTTCTCTGCTGAGTGAAGTCAAGCAGTGGTTTGAGATAATGGATTATTATTACTTCGGCTCCCACCGTGGCTCTTTTAATCCCCACCTCCACCACAAAGTCATCTCTAACATCACAGGCATGTGCTTTGTTACTAATGTTGTAATGGTTATCTTTGCATTTTAGACGGATTTGTGTTTTGAATCAGTAGATAATGCATTTGAATGGATAAAGCACAGGTTTATGTGGTTTAATTTAAATGGCTCCAAAGGGAATGCAGGAAAGTTTTTTTCTTCTCATTTGGTTTAGATACCTAGGTCCCCCTGGAAGACTCTAGTGCCATTTTTCATGGCAGGACACTTATCTCTGACATCTCCCTCTTGCTTATGGACATTTTCTTATTTTTCCTCCTTTTCTGCTCTCGGCCTCTCTATTTCCCTTTCCTACTTCTCTCCTTTCTCTGCCGTACATGTTCATCCCTTTATTATGTCCAAGGAAAGCTCCTTTAAGACATTTTTTTTTTAATTTATGGGAGGCACTTGATTTTTAGGATATCTACAAGAAATCTGAAACTTAACTGCTAATACACAGGCATCTCAGGGAAATGCACATTCCTTAATCTCATTTTTTTCCCTACAAGGATGGAAGTAAAATGATATCTATTTAGATGTCAGTGTCATTTAAGGATGTCTGTCAGCCACACTTAAAATATGTTTTAGATGCAGCAATGGAATGTTCTTCAATGTTCACTGCATAGGATGAGTGTAAGCTGTGCTGGTGGTTTTATTGTACTTGAACTCCTTCATGAGGACGTCTGGGCACATTGTCAGAATTTACTGATGCAGCTGGGTATTTGTCAAGCCCATCATCTTTTCTTAGGTCCTTGGTAGAGCAGATAATGCAGAGAGATACAGTTGCCCCTTTCCTTTTGTGTACATGGACACCATGTAGGAATTTCATTATCCACAGCCAACTCCTTATATCCTTCATTTTTCTCACAAAACTTGTTGATGTTTTGAAAATGATACTGTGAAAGGCTCAATCTATGTAGAATTAAGAGATCAAGAAAAATTCTATGATTATTAAATTCAGAAAATGCAAAATTAAAGAAAATTTAAAGAAATCATAATTGGCAAATTTCTTAGGAGTCTAATGTCCACAGGTAAAGTAGAGAGAGACGGATATGGCACAAGGTTTTTCAAACTCACTTGGTCATTGAGTATTGTTGGTTTCAGAAGGTACTATGAAAAAGACTTGAAAATTATGGATTTTTTCTGTTAGGATGCTATTGTCTGAAGTTTCAGAAAAGAAGACTAGCAGCTATATCTACTCATCTCCCAGTTTAAGGGAAAATTTTGTGCATTTTGCTACCAAGGCAGCAGTTTGAAATTTGTGTGCTTCTCTTGGCCTTTCCTTCTTCCAAGATGGCTGCCTGTCACCCAATACCACTTTCTCATGTGACTGCAGTCTCGTTAGAAGGAGAAGGGAAGATGAACTTTCCAATTATGGCTCTTGGATTTTATTGGAAGAAAACTCATTCCCAAAAGGCTTTTCTGAAGAATTTCTTTGATCTCACTGGCCAATATCTGCATAAATCACTGGCAAAAAGATTTAGTTTTTCAATGATTGGCTACACCAGTCAGAATTCATCCTTAAAAGTAAAATGCAGTCACCAAGCCAAAAACTGGATTTCTTTAAATATAAAGAAGGAAAGGAAGTGGGTTTGGTATTTACTCAATGCAATGCTACCAAAGGAATTCAAATGGGTCCTGTATGTGGTTCATGACGTTGGCATCCAGCAAATCTTTCATCACTTCCTTTTACCTCACATGTATAGCTATGAGGGTGACATACAGATAAATCCTTGCCAACTTCCTGATTTTGCCTTGTGAAATTTCACATCCACTCCAGCTGTGCCAACTTTGCATCTTACATATCACTCCCTTCCAACTAATTCTATTCTAACCATCTTGACTTGATCTTTTTTATTTGCTCTGTGTTTTCTTCCTAACTGTCCTGCATGCAGCTTTTGTTTCTCCCTCACATTAACTATAAGCATCAGGCATGAGACCATCAACTTTGCACCCAATTTGATTCCAGAGACCCTGCCATGAGCTTCCTAATCCACACCCTTTCCAGAGACGAGCTGTCTCTGCTGCTTGTTCCAAATAGGAGGTTAACTCTTCTCTGGAAAGTGTTGGCTATGATGCACATTGCTAATGAGAAACTTATACAACAGAAAGCATATTCATTCTCCCTTCCCCAGTTTTCTCTATCTACTCATAGTGGGAACCTAATCACCTGCTGAGCTTACATTTCAAATTCTTGCTTGCATTCTGTGTAGGGAGATGGTCAATCAGAGCTCACCATGGACTCCATGGATTAAGTGCCCTTGGCCTTATTGGCTACGTTTATCAGCCTGTCCTAAGAGCGCCGCTAACCACCAGGGTTGGATCATGCTAATGATACTTGTCTAGTTGTCATAATTCCACTGTAAAGATCTGGCTTTCTGGCATATAGAACCTACAGATTGAAAAATAAACAACTAAGGGAGAAATTAAAAGACTTTAGTGTCCCTAGTTGGAAAGACTGAATGGACATAAGTTGTGAGGATTTGAATGCTCATTTACTTAACATGTATTAAACATTTTGTTACAAGGGATCTTTGATTCTATCGATACTGAGGTTTTTTGGGTTTTTTTTTTCTTTTTTTTTTTTGGACCTGGTGATAAATTTGTTTAGAACGTTACTGGACAGGCAAACACATAGCTTCCATTTGGGTTCAAATCTTCGTGAGCAGCATGATGAATGCATGCCCTAAGAGTTGGCATGGCAGGCAGGAGTAGGGAGCGTCCAAATCCCACTTCTTTTTTGTCTTTATTTATTACTTTTAATAAGAAATAACAATGCAATAGTTTCAAAACATGTTAGTAGTACATTCCCAATAATTGATACAATGCGTGTTGTTGTCCTCATTAACCACCCAGCAGAAAAGTTTAACCACAAGGCATAAATCGTAAAGCTAGATTAGTATGCAGAGCTGTAAAAGGCTTAAATCAGCAGCTTCTGACATTGCCAGTTCTGCCAATAACCCACTGCAATTATGGAATATTGGACTATGTATACAACCACTTTCTCTTAGTTCAATGAGAATAAATTTTTTTGTACCAAATCCCAGTTCTAAATGCTCCCTATCTCCTACAGCTGCAGTTCCCCTGAGTGTAAAATGGGATTTCTTTACTCCTATCATTGTTGAATGGAGACAATGATTTATCTGAAGTACTTAAGAAACAAGTGTGGCTCATTCTCAACAAGGCTTTCTCTTGTTAATATGGTGCCATTCCCACTTATTCTCTCCTTCTTCTGCTATCTAAACATGCCAGTCCATGGAATAGCAGCACACATGGTGTGTGGACACAAATGACTACTTACATCGAAAGACAACTCACTGGAGAAGTATTTAGTTGACAGCTCGGCATTAGATTCAGAAGAGATCTGCCTCTGCTTGAGGTATGATTGTTTGCACGTGCATGGTAGAGACTAATTTGGGTTAACCTGAGCAGAAACACAGACAGTGAGACCTCCTGAGAACAAGACACTGGAGCTGGAAAGGTGTGCAAAGTCTCATAGTGCTCTGTTTCTCATCTCTTCTGTTTGTCTTTCTTTGGAACTTTGTTCTGGATTTTTCATTTGAGAAAGCTTCTCTCCATAGTTGTATACTGTTGACACCTTCCATGCCTTATGGTTTGGTTTATACTGCATCACTTCTCTTAGATATTGGGATTATCAATGTGTTATGACTACAGATTTTTGGAAAAAGAGTCCAGTTGGCCCAGCTTGGATCAGCTGTCCACCTTGGCATAATTAGATTTTCCAAAGAAGTGATATATAAATAGTCTCGATTACCAAAGCCGTCTATCAAAGGAAAGACTGTTTTGTTAGGGAATCATAGCCATTGCTAGACCTTTACATACTCCTAAACATGTTCACTGGGCCCATTCCACATGGACTCAGAGCTAAGCAACAGATCCTGAAAAATGTGTATGCTACACCCAGTTTCCAACTCAGTGTTGCCCAGAGAGCAAGACACTTACTCTGTGTGATTTTCACATGTTTTAGAAGTGAACACAACATCTTTCAGAAAGGGTGAATCACTTAGAGAGAAAGTTATTCCCTTTTTAATTCTTTCTCAATCTTTTTTTATGTCAATGAACTATAACAAGACTAACACTTCCTAAGGTTTCTTTCTAATGGAAAGAAAGTGTGTGCCTCAGGCTTACAGCCTGCAGCAGCCAGAGCATCTATATAGACTTTAAAAACAATGTCTGCAAAATATAGCAGTTAAGAAACAGGGGCCTGGAGCTAGGCCCAATGAGATAAAATCCAAACTTCCCAATTCAGTACGTTTTAGCCCTGGGCATGTTACTTAGATCCTTTGTACCTCCCATTTCTCATTTATATATGATAACAACTGTACATATTTTAAGGTATGTGTGTGTGTGTGTGTTTATATACATGTGTGCCTATAATTAATGTAGGAGAGATTCTTAGATGCAATGGATAGAGAGTTTTTAATGATTTTTAGATTTTAATGTCTTTGTTTTCCTTTAGCTTTTATTAATGACCACCAGTGCTAATTTTCTATTTACAGTGTTTTACAGAGTTTTCTTGGCAAATACATTTATTTAAATTAAAAATAAGACTTTCTTCAAAGATGAATATTAACTAGATAATGTTCCAGATTGCCACAGTGATGGCAAAAATAGTGATATGTGAATGCAAATCACTGAAGTTTTAGCAACACAGTAACCGCAGTGCCAGTCTGTGAAAGATGTTGTGCAGCAGATCTGTGTTATCAATATTTAATTTTACAGTGAGAAGCAAGTTTCTCATTTCTGCTAGATACAGGAATGATGTGGATCACAGAATGCAAATTTCTAATCATCATCTTGGCATAAACGCTTTGGCTTCATCCGGGCAACACAGTGCATCCCATCCTGTGCATCCTGTAGGCTGCCTGGAATGAAGCTATCAGAACCAGAGAGGTGGCTTTCTCTTCTCTCCCTTTCAGAGTCCAATCTTCCTCAGTGACTGTAAGAAGAGCCAGGAAGAAAATGTAAGCTCTCCTCACCCAGTAAGTGTGGTGACTCACAAGTCTTATATTTGCTTGACAGTAGTTTCAAGATGGTGCACTATAGGAATACCAATGTCCATTCAGTTATTGAGTCAAGAAATATGTCTTGGCATGAACCATTAGGCTGTTTACTGTGCTAGATGAACATAGAATAATATAAGACATATGGAGTTCTTGTTTCCCTATACTTTGCAGAGTAGAGGAAAGGAAACATTTGTCAAACAACCATGGTATAAAAGAAAGAACAGGTCCCAGTGAAAGAAAAAAAAAATCCCAGAAACAAGAATTGCTGAGTGAAAGGGCATCGATGCATGAAGCTTGCTCCTTGCCCTCCACATATCAGATTCACCAGATTAACCCGTTCTATGCAGTCCCTCTATACAGCCTGTTGGTGGAGGGCCAAGACAACCTGTGGTAGGGCTGCTCCACACAAGTTTACCTTGCTCTTCCCTGCTTTGGTGTCTGCTTGCCAAGAGTCAGTTGTATTTGTTCCCAGAGCTGCTTCTGCCAGCTGCACTTGTTATTGTAATTACATTATTTAGTGGAATATCATGGAAACTGATGAAAAATGAGCTCGGTAAGAAAAAGAGCTGTTTCTATGAAAACTAAGTTAAGCGCTTTGGAAACACTCTGTGAAGGCGAGCCTCAAAAATTAGTTTAATTAGCTGTGAGTAGGAGGACTGTAAAGTATTAGGGGAGCAGAACTTTAAAAAATCTGAAGAGACTCTCTAATCAGAGGATTTAAGATGGATGTCTATGTTCTGTGCACAATAAACAAATTCAGAAGTGGTAAGCTAGACCGAGGTGGGTAAACTTGGCTCTGCAGAGGACCATGTTATGACTGTATTAGTCTTGGCAGGTCATAGGATGGCCATCACAACCACTCAGCACAGCCATTGTCCAGAAAAGCAGCTATAGACAAAATGAATAATTGACATAGTGTTCAAACAAAATGTTATTTGCAAGAACATACACCAGGGCCACAGTTGACTAACCACGGATGGATATTAAATTTGTTAAATTTTTATGGGAAGGTTTTTGAGGAATTTCCATCTGCAGAGATATTATTCCCAACAAGAGCCCTAGACTATTGTCAGAGATTGACAAATTAATACACATTGACATAGTTCACACTGACATAAAATGTTGAATGCATTTCTGTATCTCTTTCTGAGGGATTCTTTTCCTCAAAAGGCTTTTAATTAACTAGTTCCCCCATTTCCAAATGAGGTAGCTTTTCAATATCAATTATAAACAAGATAAGGATTTGAGATACAAAATAAAACTATATTTAATTTTATGGTCCAGTTCTAAAATATCATAACCCCATCAGTCTCAGGGGAAGAACACTAGCAAGGGATTTCTGGAGCTCCCCAAGAAGGGTGACATTTTCCCACAAAGGATGTCTGCCTTTGGTAAACTGTTTAACTGCACTAAAATAATCCTTTTCTTGAAATCAGTCTCAGCGATTTCCATTTTGGTTCTTTCCCTCTTCTAACAAGCTCTCTGGAAGAATGGCCCCTTCTCTACCTTAACACTCTCAGGATCAGCCACACTCAGACTTCAGCAGAGAGGGTGGAAGAAATGCAATCCAGGGTAGGATCCCCAGGACACAGGCCTGAGCTCTCTACAGTCAGCAGTCAGCATGCCTCATTCCACACAGATGCTCTGTATGGTGTTTGTGTGTGTGTGTGTGTGTGTGTGTGTGTGTGTGTGTATGTATGTGTGTGTGTGTGTGTCTATAGGCACATGGGTGAACACAAGAAAGAAACTCATGGGTGTTTTTGTGGTTTAATTTTATCCAGTTAATGGCCCCATTCTTATTACTTTCTTCAAGCAAAGGCAGTTTGTCCCAAAGTAATTAGCTCTCTACTTTCAGAAGGTGCAGAAACTCAGTCCACCAGATAATCTCTAAAAACTGCTTCCCTTCTGAAATCAGATATTCACAAGCCCACAAAAAAAAATGTTGAAAGAATTCTGTCTTAACAAGCATGTGCACTCAGCTTGCTTCCTTACAATACTGTGCACATCCCTAATTTTTGCTAGGAAGCTAATTGAAAGGTAAAAAGAAGTGGATCAAGAAATCAGTCCAGGGCTGGGGAGATAGCTTGGCTGTCTAAGTGCCTGCCTGGCAAGCACAGGACCTGGGTTCAGTCCCCGGAGCCACATGCCATGCCAACCCAGGAGCCCCTGGTGTGGCATGCTGGCCAACAAACTGGGTATGGTGGCACATGCCTGTAATCCCAGTGCTGAGGAGACTGAGAGAGGGGGATCACTATGAGTCTGAACTGCATATCTAAACCTGTATCAACTAAATAAATAAGTTAAAGATTTTTAAGAAATTAAAAAGAAAAAAGAAATCAGTCTAAAATGTACAGATTTTGGTTTTCCCCACCTCACTGTAGCACATGAATAAAGAAATGTAAGGGCTGGCCAAATAGCTTGGTGGATTAAAGTACCTGCTTACGCAGGGCTCAGTGGCTGGGGTTTGATCCCTGGCTTCCTGTGCAAACCCAGCTCCTGGGGCATGCTGAAAGGATGACTGAGACTGGGGGTGGTGGCATGGACCTGTAATCCCAGCTCTTTGGGAGTCTGAACACAGACGGATCATTGTGAGACCAATCTACATAGTGAGATCCCATAGACCCTGTAGACCATTACTAAAAAATACAAAATAGCAATAATAATGATGATGACAATAATAAAATAATAAAATAAATGTACAGATATTGATTTTACTTCTTTCTTGAGCCTGAATCTTGTTTATTTTTAATTTATGTATTTGGTACTGGGTCTCAATACACAGCTGATCTTCCCGTTATCAACTTCCCCAGTGCTGGGATTATAGGCATGCGCCACCATGACTGGACTGAGTCACAGGCTCAACGTGCCATGAGAGCAGGGCCAGCATGGCATATAGTGCTGGGTACTGAACCCTGGTCCCTGTGCTTGCCTTAGCAGGCGCTTAGTCCCCTGAACTATCTTGCTGGCCCTGAGCCTGAATCTTGTAATTCACATATATGTTCTTTAACTGTGCTTCTTCAAGTTTTCACAGGCATTTCACAACTTTCTTTTGGAAAGACCCCCAGGTGGTCACACTAAGGACACTTGGCTTCAAATGCACTCTTCCTATCCCTGGCATTAATTTCAGCCATGATTCCCAGGCCTCATGCCCCTTCGCAGGGCAAATGCATCCCATTTCTTGTTTGATCATTAAATCAATATCAAACAGCTCCGAGCAAACTGCTAATAATGCTGACATTTCAATTTGTCATAGCTGCTCTTCATTTCTATGGCTGATGCCTCAGCAAAGACTCGTCTTCTTGCTCTGTGCTTTGGAGGCCTAAATACCACTCCGGCAGAAATGGGAAAAAAATACTTTCTAGGGAAATATAATGGAGAAGGAGACACATAAATAGGACACCTGTAGTGCTCTCCCTGGGGGTAGGAGGAGGCAAGCACGTGTCAGGAGGAGGAGGGGCCAGCATGCTTCAGTGGGGATGAGTGAAAGGGGCACAGCTTCTTCCATCCTGAGGGCACAGGCGCAGGCACAGCACCCACATATCCTTAGCCTGCAGCAAGCATTTCTCCAATGAAGTAACCAGCACCCTACCCTGCTGTTGGGGCTGCTTCTCTTCCCTCATTTGTGCAGTCTTGGAAGAGACGTAAATAGAGACGCCCCTCCCCAGCCAGTGGATGTAGACTTGACTAAGACTGGCCAGTCAGCTGCTCTCTGCTGGGACTGTGGTTACTGATGATAGGCATGCAAGGTAACAAAGAAAAGGTGTGATTAGAAATCTGGAGTCAGCAATGGGGATGTGTGTCTGTAATCTCAGCACTCTGAGCAAGTAAACAGGAGGTCTGCGAGTTCTAGCCCAGCCTAGGTAACTTGGTGAGTTAGCAAATCCCTTTCTCACAATAAAAACAAAAGAA
>PVKN010024628.1:0-14394 GCA_004027915.1 Capromys pilorides
CCTGATATTCTATAGGTCTGACGGAATTGAAATATCATGAATTACATAATACTTTACTTGATTCTAATTTTTAAAGTTCAAACAATATGAAAATAAAATCAAGTGCATATTAGCTCTGCTGATAAATAACTTAAGGAACATAAATTCAGGTCATTTTTCTACATGGCCAAATTAGTAGTAGTAAGAGATCTTAAGACGCACTAGTTCTACATATTGTCAGAGTATCATTTCTTCAAAAGATCATGTTAGAGGTAATTGACTATAGCATGAAAATTACACTCTCATAAGCTCCGCCTCAAGCCAAATTTAGAAAATACACGGAAATTAGGTTGCATGATAATTTTCCTATTTTGTATCCTCAAAACTTCACTGAAAATTACTTCCAGGTCAACAGTTGGGAAGTGTGGCTTTGGCAGATGGCAGGGGCCTGTGGGCTCACGTTCACACTATGGTCGGGAGTCCTCACAAGGGGATCTGGTGGAGTCTGTCCCTCACGCCCTTCTATCCTTCACCGTGTGACAATGTAATATTCCTCTCCTAGGAAGCAAAGCATTTCAGATGTCATCTTGGAAGCACAGGACAGCCCTCAGCAGATGCTGCATCTTAACCTGGGACTGCTCAGTCTCCAGAACTACAAGAAACAAGTCACTATTTTGTCCTCAACTCCTGGACTCAAATGATCTTCCTGCCTTAGCCTCCTAAATGGCTGGGCCTACAGGTGTGTTACCATGGCTGGCAATTTCTCTTCTATATAAAGTACCCAATCTTGTTATGTTGTCCGAGCAGCACAGCAGAAATTAAGTCAGGCCTTTGCTTCCCTTATGCAATTAATTAAAACTTTTACAATTAAATATGTACAAAGCTAAATAATACAGAATGTGGTTATCACTCTAGGTATTATAGTATCATTTCCTAAAAGTGATTTATATTTATAACATAGAAAAAATTATTCCACTGGTGGGTTTCTAGGAAATGCAGGTCCAGGAAGCATAACTGTAAATGTGTAATTGTGTCACCGTTGTTGGCCAAAGAAAGTTGTCTTTATAATAAGGCCTTTGTCAACCTGCTACAGTGCCACCAAGTCCACTGGTCCTGGCTTCCTGGATTTCTCCTTCCTTTGAGGAAGGAGGACAAGAGTTTCTTGTTAGGTTTTACCAATGCTTCTATAGACAATAATGAATCCAACACACCCTCTACTCTCCTTTTCTTTCCCCCTTCCACTCCAGTTTTCCATGCCTCAGGCATGCATCTGGTCTAGGGAGAAATCTGCTCTCCAGGTTACTACTAGCTCAGTCTATAAAGTGGGAAGGCCTCCATGGCCAGAGCCAAGCACAGTCTCTCCAGCAGCAGTTTTTCATGAGGACTCTGCATGCTTTACCTGGGGGATAATCAAATGCAAATAGACCTCTGGACTGGGGAAGTAATGGGAGCGGAGCTGCGGCTCCTTTCCACACTGACCATTACTTCAAGCAAACGTGCTAAAGAAACTTGAGAAAGACCTAGATGGCTATTCAGAAAAATAAATTTGCCTGTTTGCCATAATGTTCTGTTTAGGGAAAAGAACAAGGAATTGCACTAGAAAACAAGGAGGCAAACCTCACAAAACCATTAGCATCTGATGTCTGCCAGCTTAGACAAAAGATCCTTAGACAAAAGATCACTATGGAGAACATATAAAGAACTAAAAAAAGTCAGATCTCCCAAATTCAAAGACCCAACCCAAAAATGGACATCTGAGAGGAATATACACTTCTCAGAGGAAGAAATACAAACAACAAATAAATATAGGAAGAAATGTTCAACATCACTGGCCATTCAAGAGATACAAACTAAAACACCACTGAGATTCCACCTCACCCCAGAAAGAATGGCTATCATCAAGAAATCAACCAACAACAAATGCTGGATGGGCTGTGGGGAAAAAGAAACCCTTCTCCACTACTGGTGGGAGTACAGACTGCTGCAACCACTGTGGAAATCAGTGTGGAGATTCCTCCAAAAACCAGGACTAGAGGTCCTTAATCTCTTACTTGTCTACACAGCCATAATCCTTTGCCCCATTACATATATACATATATATATATATATATACACATATATATATATATATATATATACACATATATATATATATATAGCCTGAGTCCAAGTCTGCAGTGCCTGCAGTTCCCATTCACTCCAGAGAGGGCGCTCCTACTCAGCCTATGCTGATGCTTTTCATCACCCTTCGGGCCCCACCCATTCCCTCCTCTACTTCAGATCCCCTTTCCCCATTTTCATTATGATTGCTGGGTTTTTATTTTTAAGTTCATGGTTGAACTTTAATGTAATGATTAAATTCAGGGCAGTATTTGGTACACAACATCTCTTTAATGCATTTATGCTCCCTCACCTCAGTTTCTTGGACCTCTTCCCATCATGCAAAAATCTATGTCCCCAATTCCTAGTATGGGGCCAGGGAGACAGCTCAGTAGAATAAACACTTGCCTGGCAAGTGCAAGGTCCTTAGTTCAATCCCCCTGGTACCGAAGGGGGGAAAAAACAGATTACCCCAATCTTTATTTTATTCTTTACAAGCACTCTATTATTCAAATGAGAGAAATCATGTGGTAATTAAGCTTGTGTAACTGATTGTACTTGGTATATACTGTTTTCAAGGTATATCTACTTTCCTACAAATATCTCTGATTTATCCATTATAATCTTTGATCTATCTCTCCAATGGGGATTGCTCTAAGCAAAGTTTGTTACTTGGTGTATTCTTTTCAATTAATTACGTATTTTTCTCCTTTCTCCCCTCATTGTCACTCTTCTCACCACCCTCCCTCTTTTCTCCCCTTGTCTCAGGTTTTCTTGTCTTGTCTCTCAGGGGGACACTGCTGAGGTCTGCTCGACTAGCTGGCTGAAAGTCAAGTCCAAATACTAAAACCTAACTTGACAGCTCACCATGTGTGTGCTCATCCCAATTCTCAACTAAGGGACTAAAGTAAACAAGAATTCAGGGCCGCACAGACAAGGTGCACGCCGTTATTCCGGTGTAACAGTATCTGAAAATGAAAATAAGCAAAGCCTAAGGTTCAGGACTTGTTTAAGCAACTGGACAAACAATATATATATATATATATATATATATATATATATATATATATGAGTTAGTCCCAGAATTACAATACAATGACAAGGTTCTGAGGCATTTAAAATTTTACAATTTTCCTGAGGGCAAAAATATTTAAATCTGTCACACAGGCCACCTTGCTGTCCCACTACAAAGCATTTTCAGTGCAGCTGAGCAAGTGCTCTGCTAAGCTCCTGGGAAGGAGAGCGGGGAGAGAAGGAGACCTCGTCTGACCAAGGACCAAAGGTTCCACTCTCCAATTTGTCTGTTCTCAAGTTTTACAAAGGCAATAAAGGAACACCTCCCTCAGTGCACAGAGAGTAAGCGAACTGTTCTACTGAACAGTCTTTCCAGTTTGTCCATTATGTTGGAATCATTAAATTTAGAACCCATACTTAGTAAGAAAACAATCAGGCTGAAACAGAAAGTGAACAAGGAAAAAAGACAATCAAAAGCAGAGGCTGTCTCTCAGGCTTCCCCAGCGAACTAGTCCCACACCCAAGCCAAAGGAACAACCCTCAGATGGTCCAGTCCTTCCGATGCCCTGCTCCTCGAAGCCTTAGAACGTGCAATCCTCCTCATTCACTTTGTTCCTCCTCAGAGGAAATCTCAGCCATTTCCTCCGACGCCCCAGACCACGTACGCTCCCCCAGCTGTGTGCACTCCCATTTACACTCCCTGCAGCCCTCGCCACCGCCCTAATTTCTTCTTTAACCGACCCGTCCCACTAACTTCAGTTGCAAGCCATCTGCAGTACCTAGAACAGTGCCTGACAAACACCACTCGCCCACAGTGCCTTAGACTAAACGCCACAAGAGTGAAGAATCTGGACGCACACCGACCCTGCGCTTCCTCCGGGGCCCCCACTCACCGGGCTCAGCGCCAGCCGGTTTCTCGCAGGAAACGCCGATCTCTGCGCTGCACTTGATCGCTGTCAGATCAGCGTGGGCACCAGAGGTTTTATCTCTGCGTCCCTCCAGGTTTCACAACGGCTCTTTCTCCGCCACACTTGCCTCCACTCAGTGAGACGTCTTCACAGGCCGGGGTCTCTGGCTCCTCCTGGCCGTGCCCAGTTTTCTGGGCTCCTCCCGCACCCGGGATGCCTGGAAGGAAAGGGGCGGGGGTGGAGGTGGCCTCTTGATCCCTGCCAGCCACTTCAACCTTCGGTTGTACTAATCTATATCCTCGCAAGTGTGCGTAGTTTAAACGGACTGCAGCAGAGAAAACATATAAATAGGAATCTGGAATGAAAGCACCCGTACAAGGCTGTGCCGCTCACTTTGCGAGAAGTCCGCATTACATAAATGATACAGGCTACGCATTTGAGGGCGCACAGCTAAGGCAGGTTGCGGGGCGCATTACCTAAATTAGCACAGTGGGCTCAAAGGATTTCGGGCTAAAGGAGCACGCTGGGGACCGGATTCGACACGCGTTCCCCAGAGGAGGCGGCGTACCTCGCCAGCAGGGGGCGCTGCGCGAGCGCGGGAGTCGGCGGCGCGAGCGCGGGAGTCGGCGGCGCGAGCGCGGGAGTCGGCGGCGCGAGCAGGAGGCTCGGTGCTCTGAACGCGCTGGGAAAGACTCTACCGCCCACTCCCCAGCGACTTTCCAGGGTTTCCGTAGTTAAGGACCGCACGCGAGCGCTGAGCCGCCGCGCCACGGCTTGACTTCCGCCTGCCGGAGACCCACTTCCGGTTTCCGTAGGCCCGGGGGCGGTGCCCGGCTCCGCCCCCTCTCCGCCCCCTCGCGCGTGCGCCCCCGCCTCCCGGAGACTCCGCCCCCTGCGCTGGAGGCTCGCCATAGGCTGCAGCGGGTCGCGGGCGCACCCTGCTGTGGACGCGCAGGTGACCTCAGCTTGCAGGCCCAGATCTGTGTTCTGCCAGCGTTCCCTTCTGCCAGAGAGTTTACCCTGAGGAGGAAGCTGCTGAGTGTCTTTCCTACTCTGCTGTACACCTGGAAAGAAGGGGAAGCCAGTGTAGGGTGTGTGTGTGGTGGGGGAACCTTTTTTGGATATCAGCGTTATTAGGGGAATAGGTGGTTTTTTGTTTGTTTGTTTTTGTCTTTTTGAGACAGAATCTCTATGCAGTTCAGCTGACCTGAGCTCACTTTTGTAGCCCAGGCTCAAACTCACACTGATCCTCCTGCCAGGCTGGTCTCGAACTCACACTAATCCTTCTGCCTCAGCCTCCCAACTGCTGGAATTACAGGTGTGTGCCACCATGCCGGGCTTAGAATGGATATTTTGTGATGATGATGATGATGATGATGATGATGATGATGATGATGATGATGATTTATGTATTTAGTACAGGATCTGTAGGATCTCTCTACACAGATCGGAGTCATAGTGATCCTCCTGTTTTCAGCATCCCAAGTGCTGGGATTACAGGTGCGTACCACCATGCCCAGTCTCGGTCCCCTTCTCAGCAGCAGGCGGCAGGGCCCGGGCAGCAAGGTAAGCCAGGATAAAACGGCCAGGGATCGAACCCTCTTCTCTGAGTCTGCCTAAGCAGGCACTTTAATCTGGTGAGCTGTCTGGCCAGCCTATTTTGTGATTTTAAAAGAAATGCAATATTCTGCAGGTATCCAGAATGTGATGTGGTCCTTTGTAAGGCCCAAGGAGCTTAAAACCCTGGGCCAATGTGAGTCCTATGCCAGATCAGTGCCGGCTCCCATGCCAGCTAAAGGAGAGGTGGCTTACACCAGGATTGGACCCCTCTGACCCAGAAACTGAGATTAGGTTTTCAGAGAGTGTTGGGGGCTACAAATACATCAGGGCGTTAGCTGAGGGGCTGCAAATAGATTTGATCTATTAGCTCCCGACAAGAGGGAGAAAGAGCTGAATTCATTTTGATTTCTGCAGAGGTAAGTTTTTTTTTTTTTTTTAAGGAGGGGATAAGGGTTAATATAGGTATTCAGTCAGCTGAGAAGTTGGGAAGGGATGTTCAGTGTAACTGTGATGAGCAGTGGTTGTTGTGTTTCAGAAACTGGAAGAAAACCCCAGTCTTGATTGCAGTCCATGGTAGGGCTCTCAAGGCCTTGAAGTTCTGAGTTGCAAGAGTCTTACAAACCCATCTAATAACTCCACCCTTTCGTCCGTTTTGTGTTGCTTAAAACACAGTTGAGCTTGCTCAGGCAGCGGTTGTGGAGCAGGGTCATGATAGGCATGTGGCCTCTTCCTTGCTGGAAAGCATGCTGGAGTGTGGTCAGGGCACCGAGTGCAGGAATTGGACAGAGTCATTATGTTCCCTGGACTGTGTGGTTGTCATAGATGGAGTTTAAATAAGTAGAGTGCCGACATTCCTCTTTGAACGACCGAGTTCCATTTCTCCAAATAGATCAGTTTTATTAGCACCCGAGGAATTGTTGGAAGCCAGTAATCCTTAAAATTGAACCCTCCCCCCCAAAAGAATGCAAATAAATTGTTCTTGCCCTTTGACATCAGGTCTTATAAGACCTATGTCAGATCACTCCCTTCTGCACCCAAACAGGGAAATCATAAATATCTTTGTATATTAAGGAAAAAAAAGCCATCTCATGCTCAGTATCCAGAAACTGCCAGCCAGCTTGTTTTTTACCACTATCAGACATGATAGAAAAATACATATTTTGAATACATTTGTCTTTTATTGAATACAGTGTTTGTTTGTACAAAATGCGTAGTGATCATGTCTAAATACAGTAGGCTACAGGTGTTCCTTATTTTAAAGCTGAGTTCCTGGGGCTGGCGAGATACCTCAGCAGACTAAAGTGCCTGCTTTGGCGAACTTAGGCAAGCACAGGGGCCACAGTTCAATTCCTCGCACCACATCCTGCACCAGCCCTGCCCCCAGGATAGGCTGAGCTGGCCACCGAGGCAGAGCCTGGTGACAGCAGGAGGAGCACCACGAGACCAAGCTGTGTAGTGCGACCCTGCAACAACCAAATACATTTAAAAAAACTAATAAATTTCAAAAATAATAAAACTGAGTTCCTTCCCTATAGCTAGGTAGTTACAGGAATAAGTCATTAAGCAAGTAATTGTATAGAGTACGTACATGGCAATATTCAGAACAAAGAAATGGTCAAAGGAAACTCCAGCTTGATGACTATTTGCAGAACTCTGACCTACAGTACTTTAATGTATAACAGAACATAAATCTATAGTATGCACTTCAGTACAATTAGCAAAAACCACAGTACTGTATAAATGAGGTGTAGTGTACCAAAAAAGACGTTGAGGCTTTATAAATAAGATACTCAGAACTGTAACCAAACAAAACAAAAGCCAAGCTGTAAATCTGAGTAGTATGCCTGGATCCTAAGTCCAAACAGTCATTAAAGAGGTGTATCGTTAAATAAGGAATATCTGTATTTCTAGTGAGAGAAATGGAATTAGAGCACTGCGTGTGGTACAGCAGAAGCAGAAATCTAGCTCGGTAGTACTGGAAGGAAGAAGTCATTATTAGAAACATTTTGAGCTTTTTATGAAATGTTTGAATTGATCTGTTGAAAAAGAAACTCCTTTGATTCATCATGACCTGGGAGAATTAATCTGTTACTTTTCAGAGTGAGGAGGTGGCTATAGTTGTATGGTTTGCATCTTAGGTTTGTTTATTGGTGTGATTTAAAACTTAAAAATATCTCCAAGCTGCATGTCTTGAGAGGTGATGCTGTCTGCACATGCCTGGGTCCTTAGGGTACTGACTCGTCAGTGGGTCAGCACCCTGGTGAGTGCATAGCAGGTGGGCTATTGAGGGGGCGTCAGGGTGGAAGGGCTGAGTCACCAGGAACATGCCTTCCAGGAGCTCACACATTGCTTGTGTAGCAACACACCTGTTTGATGAGTGTTCCAACTTGTGATCCCTCAGGGTTGTTTTGGTTTTTGTTACAGTTCTGTACACTTTGTTTTTTATATAGAGCCTCCCACATGTAAGAGTTATGCAAATAAAAGCAAAGTCATCAGGCTCAAGTTTCTTTTGAGCACTTCTTTGTTCTGAATAGCGTAGTGTATGTGCTGTGTAGAATTCCTCACTTAGCGACACGCTCGGATCTAGTCACAGGTCAGAACTCAGTCATTAAACAGGACTGTCTGTATCTCTTCTGGCTGTTCTGGCTCTCTGTATCCTGGCCACCATGACATGAGCAGTATTCCGCCACCAGATCTTTCAGCTGTGAAGTTTATGCCTCAGACCCGACCAACCTGAGGGTTCAGAGTCTAAAACCAGGAGCCCTATAGTTAGGGCTATCATCTTTGGAGCCATTTATGCCAACAATTGTGTTCCAGCAACAAAGGTGACGAATATATTGATCATTATATTGCCCTCCAGCCTTCCGAGCTTGGCAGCTGTATCTAGCAGAAACAGCCTTTGTAACCTCTGTTCTCTTGTGCAAGTGTAGGTCCCTGCTACACTTTCTTTAAAGTAAATAGAAAACAAAGCGTGGGAATGATACCATCTCATCTCTTGTCTGCTTTCCAAGTGTTTTGTTAATTGTCGGTTCTCAACGTAGCAGTGAGTTGAGAAAATGTTTAAAAAGAGATTGAAACTAACAAAGAGACCAAAGTACATTAGTAATTTGGAGGAGAGAAAAGCTGTGTGGGTGGTAAAGATTGGGGGAAGGTGTCACAGAAGAAGACCTATTTTCAGGCTGATGCTGAGAAACTCATACTCTGTGTCTGAGCTGTAGTCAGTCACAGGCTTGGCCCCGTCCGTTCTTCAGAGACAGCTTAATGTAGCTTTCAATCATGACGCACATAAAATTTCTTTGCCTATATTATACTTAATTATTTTTCAAACAGACATTTTTTCAACAGTCCAAAAAAATTGGGAGAAATTAAAACAGTATCTTTGAGCCAACTTCACATGTGGATCAGCGACCATTCCATGGGTCAGACACACCGCGCGCGCGCGCACGCGCGCGCACAGACACACACACACACACACACACACAAGTAGATATTTTAATCAAATACTAAATCCATCAAGAGATTTAAAACTTTATTTTGTGTTTTTTCTGATTGCTTGCATACGTCTCATACCCCATCTTACTTCCTTTTAAGCTTTCCTTCCTATCTAGGGGAAGACATTCCTTAGCACTATTCCTAGTTATGTTTAAAAGTATACGTGAGTCTGTGCTGCTTTAACACGTTTGTGAGGGGGCTATCATGTGTATGCCTCACTGCCAGTGGCTTGAAGCATCAGTTTCACATGCATGACTGTCTCCTGCCTAACAGTACTACTTCTACCCCCAGTGGTACAAGCTGTCTCATGGGACAGACATGCATGTGCCACCGGTGTTTCAAGCTGGTAGGAATGTGCTAAAACAAAACAAAACAAACAAAAACTGTGTGTTTACAAATGTAACTCTTCTGTACCTGTATATAAAAGTGAAACTTCCTTGATCTCACCATATATGAGAAACCACTCATAATACTCAAGAATCTTTAAAAATATACATTAAAATATTTTGTCTGTACCAATGTCTATCCATACACACATGTATAGAAGTCTATGTATTTAGCAAAATAAAATTAGATGCATTGCTCCCTATCAAAATACTTTAAATTGATATGTAATGATTTGTTACTATCCTCATATTAGATGTTCCTCTTGGAAGCAGTATTTTGCCTAACCCAAACTGAAAGTCTTTATATTGTAGGGCAGCTTAAACCACTGCCTGTATGACTTTCTTTAACCTTAAAGTTTATTATTGTTATTATTTCTGATCAAGGTCTCACTGAGTTCCTAGGTTGCCCACCCAGCCTGGCTAGATGGGTTTAGCACACGTGACCCTCTTGCCTTGGCCTCCCAGAATACTCAGATAACGGGAGTGCATGCCACATCCAGAAGGGCTTACTGTAATGGATAACCTTCTTTATCTGGAGAAGTGGTATTTGGACATCGTCCCACTATATGTTTAAAAACACTTTCCTTCAATTCAAATATATAGTTTGGACTTCTGGGAGTGGTATGGAGGGAAGGAAAACTGAGATAGATTGTAACTCTTATATTTTGTTTTCCAAAGGTCTGAATGTTGAGAATCTACAATTGTGGTAAAATGTCTTGTTGCTTTTTAAGTCACAATGCCCAACACCCACAACTGCAGGGAACAAAGATTTGTTGTGGTTCACAGTTTGTAGAGGGTATGGTCCATAGTTAGTTGGCCCCAAGGGAGGGTGACAAGGCAAAGAAGAAACAGAATGATGAAGGGAGGATGGAGGGAGAAAGACTCTTCTAGGCCACACCCCCAGTGACCTCTGACCTGGCTTCACCCCTCAGCATACAGTAACCTATTAATCCACCAATGAGTATCACTCTCACAATGCAATCACCCCCAAAAACCCCACCTATGGGCCTTCCAAGCTTTGTGGGGTTATCTAGCCATAAACCAAAACAATAAGGAAGACAGGTTCAGGGGTGCATAACAAATGTTCCTCATCATGTTAATGAGTTTCCCTTTGCTGTAGGATATACCTGAGAGGGACACTGCATAAGGGGGGCAGATTTATCTTGGCTGTGGTTTCAGTTTTTCATCCATAGTAGTTTGAGCATGATTATTTTGCCTACATGGAAGAACATTACAGTCATAACATGTGGTAAGAGGTTGCCCACCTTTTGCCAGACAGAAAGCAGAGATAGATTAGATCTCTGGATCTGTGGTGCCCACCCCACCCCCAGGGTGCGCTGAGACTTGGCAATTGAGACTGGGCATGGTGGCACAAGCCTGTTAATGCCAGTTCTTGGGAGGCTGTAAACAGGCGCATCGCTATGAATCTGATCTAGTAGTGAGACTCTCAACATTCTGAAGGTCCTTCCATAAAATACAAAAAAGAAAAAGAAAAAAGAAAGAGCAAGCAAGCAAGCCGAGATAGAGGATCCATGGTCCCAGTTTGCCCCTCAAGGCTGTGCTCCTCCCAGTAACTCAGCTCTCCTCCAGTGGTCATGCCCACAGGAAGTTCCCACCACCTCCCACACAAAACTAGAGACCACAGTTATAGCATATTGGGAAACACTTACATTCCCAACTGTAATATTAGACTTTCTTCATGGACTAGAAGGAATTTTTCTTGGCCTGAGAGAGACTAGAATGTCTCAGAGCGAGATTTTACCTAGAGACACTGAGAGCCACAGGGTAACTATGAATGCATTTCACTGGCAAACAGAAAACCTGCACTAAATTTTCTCATCCTAAATGTAGAATCATAAGTTTGCATGACAGGAAGAGGCCATGTAACCTGCTGTTCTTTTATTTATGAAGTAGCCTTACTGACCTTTGCACGATTTTACAAAATTCTCAGAACATTGCAGCATTAGTACAAAGAGAAGGAAGCCTTGAAATGTGAAAGTAGGAATGGCCCCTGTGAAGGCAGAGCTGAGAGGAAGGGACTAAGTTGACCTAAAGAAACTAAAGTAAAATTCCAGAGTTGGGGCTTCAGATTGGATCTCATGTAGCATGCTTCCCGCTGTCTCCTTTGTGTGCACACGCCTGCATCCTTTTCATGAGCTGCAGTTTCTTTTACAAGGTTCTCAGTCACTGACATGCGGGTTATCACATGGGGCCAACATGCAGATTTCTGTCCTCATTCCAGATAACTTATGCAGCAGTCAAGTGGTTTCTATCTCATACGCTGAAAAAGCAATGGACAATGACAGTTATGACACCAAGTGTCTCCTTACTCTGCACAAAAGATGCTTATGCTTGTTTACATCCTTGGTCCCACATGATAAGATCTTACTAATTTCTCATAATTCACATTTGATCTTCATGTATGCTATTTTGTAACTTGAAAAGAATTTTTAAGAAGCTTTCCTTCTAGAGTGCAAAGCATCTTTTAACTTTTTTTTCCAGCTCAATGTTATTTATTTTTTTAACATATTATTTTTTAATGTGACATTTTCAAAAACATGATAGGAGTACATTCCCAATAATTGATACAATGCATATTGTTGTCCTTGTAGTAGTTATGCAGAACACAGGGTATAGCCATGATAATTTTTCTGATCAATGTTGGTACAAAAAATTTGCTTCTCATTGAACTAAAAAAAAGTAGTTATATACATAGTCTAGTATTCCATAATCACAGTGGATTATTGGCAGAACTGGCAATGTTGGAAGCTAGTGATTTAAGCATTTTGCAGCTCAGCATACTAATCTAGCTTTATGTTTTATGCCTCATAGTTAAATTTTTCTGGGGGTTGTTAAAGGCAAGTTAAAGCAAAACCTGCATAGCAGAACATGTAACTTTTGTATCTCCCAGGGTCAGTCAGATCTCCTCAGGATTTACTTTGAAACCATGTACAGTGCTTTGCAGAACTGTTGTCAGTGTCAGCTGCCTGGATGAGTCACGGCCATTGCTTGACGAGTTTGCTGTCTGTGAAAGCCCGAGAGAATGTTTTTTCTCTAGGTGACTCTCCTTAGGCACACTATACATTGTCTATCCCTTTCCTCTGTGATCTTATAATCTCTTTGAACAGAAAATTTGGGAAACCACTGAGTTATAGGATGTTATAGCACAGGTTCTCTTATGTCCTGAGTCCTCACTGACTGAGGGGCTGGGACCAAAATATTGGCTATCCTTGTAACCCTTCTTTTTCTCTAATTTTTGGTCTGTAAACTTTTATTCTTAACCCTCCAGAAGAGAAGCTTCGCGATACTATTACTCTATAACATAGGTACTTGAGCTTAACATCATCGTCTTTCTGAATATCAAACATCTTACACTTAACTTGGAGTTGGTATTTTCCATCCATCATTGACATTCTGATAAAGCCCTATACAATGTGATGAAAGCAGTTACAAATATTTACACAGACATTTAGAAATCTAAATATATATATAAAGTTGTAGCTGGTCAAAATTATGACATTTTTCCTACTCTCTTACTCTCATTTAATACCCTTTTTTGTTTTCTTGTAAACCTTATTTACTGGAGAGAGAGTATAGAAGTAACTGAAATAACATTAGAAGCAAAACAAATCTAAAACACAAGCATGGCAGGCATTGCAGGGATAATTTTAGTGTTACCCACTGCTGTGCTCACTGTGAAAAATATTTTGGTGGTTCTTAGGACCATTATCTAATACATCCTG
Source organism: Capromys pilorides (assembly GCA_004027915.1). Lineage (NCBI taxonomy): Eukaryota > Metazoa > Chordata > Mammalia > Rodentia > Capromyidae > Capromys > Capromys pilorides. Next base: position 13,183 of record PVKN010024628.1, read on the forward strand.
TATATAAGTGCATGATTTTGCGTCTGCCATGTTTCCTATCTTTTCTGTTTGTAGTCACTTCGTTGTTTAAGTCCTTGGTTTCCATTCAGCTGTGTTATACTTTTCCATTAGGGAGACTGTACAGTCTTTACATATGTAGGTCTGGTTTATTTCACTCAAGAGTATATGGTCAAGATACATCCACTTATATATGAAGTCTTCTAGTTTATCATGCTTTATAGCTGAGTAATATTCCATTGTATAAAAATACCACATCTTTTTCAACCATTCTTCAGATGATGGGCATTTTGGTTATTTCCAAGATTTGGCTATCACAAATTGTGCTGCGATGAACACAGGTGCATAGATATCATTATAATATGATGTTTCCAGTTCTTCCAGGAAAATTCCCAGTAGACAGATAGGATTTCCAGTTCTAGTTTTTTAAGGAGTTTCCACACTGCTTTCCATAATGGTTGCACCAGTCTAGATTCCCACCAAAAGTGGAGAAGTGTTCCTTTTTCCCTACAGCCTCTCCAACACTTGTTGTTGGTTGATTTTATGATAGGCATTCTTTCTGGAGTGAGGCTGTATCTAAGTGTTGTTTTCATTTGCATTTCACAAATGGCTAGCAATGTGGAGCATTTCTTCATGTATTTGTAGACTTGTTCAATTTCTTTCTCAGAGAAGTGTGTGTTCATCTGAGATGCCCATTTCTGGATTGGATCTTTGAATTTTGGGACCCTAATGGTTTTTAGTTCTTTATAAATTCTAGATAGAAGACCTTTGTCTGAATACTTACTAGTTAAAATCTTTGCAAAATTTGTGAGTTGTCTTTTCACCCTGCTCCTAATTTCTTTTTATGTGCAAAAAGTCTCACCTAGAAGAGATCCCAGTTGTTGATTCTTTCAACTGTTAAATGTGCATTTTGATTTCTGTCCATGAACTCTTTGCCTACCCGGATGTCTTCAAGAGTTTCTCCCACTTTCTTTTCCAGGAGATTGAGTGTTTCTCTTTCAATATTTAGATCTTTAATCCATTTTGACTTTAGTGCATGGCGATAGACTTCATTCAAGTTTTAGTTTTCAGCATATAGAAAGCCAGTTTTTCCAGCACCATTTGTTAATGAGACTATCTTTCTTGCAATGTTAGGTCCCTTTGTCAAAAATAAGATGACTGAGTGTATTTGTATTTGCTTCTGCATCTTCTAATCTATCCCGTTGATCCTCAGGT
>PVKN010024629.1:0-14389 GCA_004027915.1 Capromys pilorides
ATCATATTAATCCTATATTCACCTAGCATTGAATCTCGTTGCTTTTTCTTCTACTATATTATTTTAATTTATGTAATATAGTTTTTAAAATGATAATAAATATAAATTCTTATTATCTTTTTTTAAGGTTTTTTTTTTTTTTTTCCTTTTTGTGCAGGGCCTCACTACACAGCTCAGATTCATAGTGATCCTCCTGATTTCTGCCTCCCTAGTACTGGGAGTACAGGCATGCACCACAATGCCTGGACTCCATCGCCAGCTCAGCGCTCCCAGGGGCAAGGCCGGCATGGCATGTGGTGCCAGGGATGGAACCATGGTCCCTGCACTTCCCTAAGCAAGCAGTTAGTCCACTGAGCTATACCACCAGCCCTTAAATTCTTTTTTCTTTTTCTTTTTTTGAGGAACTGGCTATTGAACTCAGACCCTTGCACTTTCCAGGTAAGCATTTATTCTACTGAGCTATCTCCCCAGCCCTAAATTCTTATTTTTACTTATAGTTAGTTATCTACTATCCCTCTGTAGATTGTTTGTAATTTTCTATTTCTCCATAGGCAATAAAATTTATCTGAAGGAAGCATTTTATTTCAGAATTTGTCTAATGATAAAGTTGTTCCCTTATAACAATGTTCTGATAGATACATAATATGAATAAAAAACTAGAGTATTTGCTCTTTATTCTGCTTATATAACTATAAATGTATTATAATATTCCAAGTGATTGGATCCTAAAATCCAGCTAGACAATACAAGCAAGACAACCAAGGACCTATCTCTGGATCTGAGTACCTGGGTATTCACCTCATATCTAGACTTCTGAGAAGAATCCTGACTTCTGACTTCTGGCACACAGAGCAACAAGCTCAGGTGGGTAGCACTGTGTTGCCATGAGGGTTTCCTCTGGTAGAGGAACCAGGAGACAAGCATCTCAAGTTCTTCTTTGGCATTCAGAGAAAAAGAGAATAACCACTCCAGCAGTACCTGGAAACTGTGAAAATTAACAAGGGACGGTTAATACCTCACATAATTAAAATGCACATGCTGTGAATATAATGCAGTAGGACAAGTGCAAGTAATGATTTTAGGAAAGCTGCATTTATGTTCTGGCTCAGCTTTTTTCCTACAGAGATATAATAGTATATGGAAATACCATAATGAGAGATTGATCTTTTAATTTCTTGATAGGTGTCTCTCCACATAAACTGCTTTTACAGATTAAACTCACACAAAAGACCAATTAACAACAAAGCTCTATGCTATATACATTTAGAGTAGATTTTTATTATACAAAGAGACGTGATATCAACAAGAATGATGGTGCCCTCCTTCTAAGATGGGCCACCCTCCCCAGACCTGCACTGCTGTCTCTGTGCTCACCTATTACTGTGAGATGTCCTGCCTGCCACTCCTCCCTGGTCTACACCATTTACTGTGTCCAACTCACCTTTGAGGTCTTCATTTGAGTATTTCATTTACAAACACCTAGTCACAGAGCCAGAATCAGATAGCTTCTTCTGTATTTTGAGAGAGTTTGTGAAAGAAAAAGGAAGGGCCAGCCTGAGACCCCAGTTGAGGCTGGGCATGGTGGCACATGCCTGTAATCCCAGCTCTTGGGAGGCTGTAAACAGGTGGATCACTATGAGTCCAATGTAGTAGTGAGTCCCTGAATACCCTGTAGATTCTTCCCTAAAAATACAAAATAAAATAAAATAATAAAAAGATGTAATGAAGGCACAGATAGGAAGACTTCCAGATTAAAGCTATGTACAAACATGGTTCTGTAACCACACCCAGGCATCGGTCAGTGTTAGTTGAAGTGTATTTGATACAGAATGACTGCAGTTTCTTACAATGCATGATGACTTCTAAAAGTGAGGGTGCTTTATATTGATAAATGGCCTTATGTACTCAAACATAAAGTATTCAAACAGTCCTCAACTGCTTTTTTCACAATATTCCTTCGTATTTTCACAAGACCAGCAGCAGTGCAGCAAGGGGTTCTCTAGAAAACTGGATCATCTTTTCTCCTTCTCAAGGGAAATAGTACCTTGGGGCCATCAAGAATAGAATGTGTTCTCTCCCTTCTCCTGGTCTCCTTTCGAGTCCATTTTTCTTAGCTCTGAGCTGGATAGCAGGTTTCTAGTTTCAAGCACTTTTGCCATTGTGATTCTAGTACTTTATAAAAATATGTATTTCTGGGCTTCCTTTCCCAGTTAGATTGATTTGGGTCAGTTTTGGTGAGGCTTATTGTCTTTTAAAAACTCTCAAAATGATGTCATCCTTCACTTTGAAAAATGCTACCAATACTCTATTAAAAAAAACAAAAAACTGGTTCAATGGAAGAATGCTTCCTTAGCCTGCTTGCACCCTTGAGTTTGATACAGCCTTCCTCTTGCCAAGATAAAAGAAAAGAGTAACTAGCACTTTGCATATTTTCCTCTTGAAACACTGGTCTTACTCTTGTGACTTAAAAGAGCTTATCATTGAATAAAAATTTGTTCTCTTAAAAAAAGGCTACAGGATGGGCATGGTGGCGCACGCCTGTAATCCCAGCACTTGAGAGGCTGAGGCAGGAGGATTGGTGTGAGTTCGAGACCAGCCTGGGCTACAAAAGTGAGCTCAAGACCAGCCTGAACTGCATAGCAAGACCCTGTCTCAAAAAGACAAAAAAAAAAAAAAAAAAAAAGCTACAGGCTTCTCCTGTTTCCTAGATGTGATTGCACTTCTTATCCATGTACTCTTGATCTTACTGACTCCTCCTTCAGTGCTCAAAGTTGGAAGGCCGCCTTCACCAGGTTGTCTTTCTTGACTTTTCATGTTTGGGTTAGGTATCAATAGCATCTAATGAACTCTTCTACTGATCTTAATATACTTTCAGCATTTGCATTCCACAGTAGTATGACAATTAGTGTCATAGTTTGGGGTTTGGGCAAGAAAAATAATATAACACAGGATACATTTTATGATTATTGTATAATCACCCAAAAAATCATATACAAGTATAGGAAATCTGTCTGCATACTAAAGACTGAAGAATCCAGCTGAGGGCTGGATCTTAATATCCTGCATGAATCCAGCTGAAAATATAGAGCTCATAACACTGCCTCCCAGGCGTCCAGCTGGAAGCATAGAGCCCATGACAATGTCTCATGTAGGCTCACTTCATAGATCTCACTGGAAAAGTTCAAAGGTCAATAGTGGAAGCTAGAAAATCTGTGCCAGTGGGATAAAGGATCTGTGTTAGTAGGCTGAGGGACCTGAACTGCAGCAATGCTCAAGGTAAGCACCAGGAACACACACACACACACACACACACACACACACACACACACACAGTACCACAGCCATCCTCAGCAACAATGAGGTCCTGAGCTCCTCTGAGGATGAGAAAAGCTGAATTACCATCAGCAAAGTCAAAATTAGGCTGAACAGTACACTATGTTCCTTTCCAGAGCTGGGAAGTGATGCTCAAGATGAGAACCAGAACTCCCTCACAGTGAACCATAGCCATTCTCAGTGACAACAAAGGTCCCAAACTCCTTCTCCTACAAGAAGAGCCAAGTTCATCAGGAAAGCCAGAGTGACAAGGCCTTCCGTATTGCTATGCTCAGTGTGAAAAACCTGTTGGGTGTCCTTAGGACCATTGGCTATTTCATATTGCGTGTATAAGAGCATGGTTTTGTTCTTGCCATGATTCCTATCTTTTCTGCTTGCACTTAAGTTCTTGATTTCCATTCAGTGTGTTATGCCTTTCCATTTTTATTTCTTCTTTTGAATTCTTACACTAGGGAACTAAATGATATTTACACATGTAGGTCTGGTTTATTTCACTTATGCATATATGTTCAAGATACATCCACTTATATAAGAAGTCTTCTACTTTCTCATTCTTTATAACTGAGTAATATTCCATTCTATAAAAATACTACATCTTCTTCAATCATTCTTTAGATGATGGGCATTTTTGTTGTTTCCAAGATTTGGTTATCATAAATCGTGCTGCTATAAACATAGGTGCACAGATATCACTATGATATGATGTTTTCATTTCTTCTGGGAAAATTTTCAGGGGGGGGCTGTATTAATCACTTTCATAAACAACACTGTTTAATTTTTCTTATTTGTGAAATATATATCACTTCCTTCTAAACAGAATATGTAAAGTGGCTCAAACTTACTTGATCACAGAACTTGATCTTTGAGAAAAAGTGACACAGCGACAACTGCAATGGAATGAGAAAACACTAATCTGTGTATGGTGACAAATTAAAAACAAGGGCTCAAGGGTTTTTTTCCCCTACCTTGGAATTTCACTTAACAAACTCTAATGAGATAGTTCAGATTTTTCTTTATATTTTTATCTTAAATTACATTTTGCTTATCCCAACAAAGACGTATTTTGTTTTCTCCTTTACCTTAGTTGTTAATGCACCTCCAGAGCACAGCTCTGAAATGGTACTCTGCTGAGTGTGGTGCAGCTGGCCTCTGGTAAGTGCTGAGATGGGAATACCAGCACACCCATTCTCTATCGGCAGAGGTCCTCATAGATAGGCAGAGGTCTGGAGAAATGGAACAGCTGCATCATGAGTGATGATGCAGGAGAAATAGAATCAATATGCTCTTGGTTTCCTTTACTCAATCTGACTGTTCATTTTAAAATCATTTTTAAATGCATCTTCTGAGCTGACACAGGGCAACTTTCCAGCTCATGCCTTGTACTCATATAGCAGGGTAGGAATATGACACTGGGGAGTTGAAGTTGGTATTTTGTAGAACTTGGCTTCACAGTGTAGCTGATTATCTGAATTTGCATATTTATGACACTTCTCACCAGGGACCCAGGTAATTGTCCTCAGTAAGAATGAAAACCTAATCTCACATGATATTGACTTCCTGCTTCTCATTTATTCAAAATGAGGGGCTGGGAAGATAGCTCAGTGGAATAAGTGCTTGCCTGGCAAGAGCAAGGTCCTGAGTTTGATTCCTGATCCCAACAAAAAATAAAATAAAATAGGCATAATGTTCCCTTAAAAAAATCTTTTTGAGTCCATAGGAGGCATCATTTGAGTCAGCTATTAGGTTCAGGGTAGTAGCGTCAAGAGAGACACTGAAGCTCAGGTATCTGTTAACACAGTAGGGCGCAAGTATACTTTGATGGATTCATATTTTTTCACTGGGATTTTCATGTGACTTTCAAGCAATAAGAGTTAGCTATGTTTAATATAAATGACTATATCCTGGGTTTGAATATATGTAGGCTGAGTTAATCATTGTGTCAGTCCAACTTCAGCATATGAAATACAAAGGAGGTGGCTATAATGTCTTAACAAGAACTAAACTTTATTCTTATCCTATCCCATTAGAAAAGTATTAAAAACATCAAAAAGGCAAAGTTATTTTGTACACAAATCATATTTTACATTAACTCTTATCTAGAGGATCCCAAGTATGGAATATACTATAGATAAGGAAAGGATCAGGGCCTTTTTTGTGTGTCTGCAGTGGCGATATTTGAGTAAGTGTTGCGGTTTTCTTAAAAGCAAGGCCATGTACATAATAATGTTCTTAAAAGAGAACCACTACTTTATGCCTTGTAGATAAGCTCATATACTAGAGAGATCTGCCAATAATGAAATGGAACTGTGTATGATTGTTAATCTTTATGGTCAGCTTGATTGGCTAGGACACTAACATCTTTGTAATGCACACTTCCAGGTGTATCCAGGTGGGCCATGGAGACATGGCCAGGTGCCTGACCCTTTCTCTAGTTCACTGTTTGTGTCCTCTCTGCTTTCTGGATGCTGTGAGTTGAGCAACTCTCCAGCTCACTATGGACTGAAATTCCTGAAACTGTGAACCTAAATAAATGTCTCTGTGGTGCTTAACTGATTGTCAACTTGAGCAGGGAAAGCCCAGCTGAACTGAATCAGCATAGGTCTGGGTGTGGAAGACTCCCTTTAAGGATTGCAGCGAGAGCAGTATAAAAGGAGAACCTGAGGGAAGCATTTCAGCTGATTTTCCTTGGAACAGCCTCAGCTGTCCTCCTCAGAAGAGCTCCAGTCCTTGTCACTCTCGAGGATGGCTGCTGCTCTCTTTGGAGAAGCAGACTGCCTTCGCCTGGGTGTCCTCTTCTGGCTTTCCATGCAGATTCCTCAGCCTTCAGCACCTGCTTTTGACCTGCCAGCTGGTGGCACAAACTCTTCAGCTTTTAGTGCCCAACGCTTCGACTTCCCAGAGCAGACTACTCAGTCTTCTTGGAGGGTCCTTCAGCCTCCTGATGCAAACTCCTGTGGGACATTTCTATGAGCTTCTGGACACTGGCTGAATTCTTTGAATCTCTAATGTGCAGACAGATTTTTTACAGTTATACTTCAGCCTCTGTGGGCAGCCATTGTAGACCAATCTTGTAAACATCTGTGCCCTGCATTAAACCTGACTCAGAGCACCTGTGGTCTTGGGAGGAGCCTCGTACCTACCCTGCAAGCTCCTCTAACACACTAATACATTCCCCTTTTTAAAGCTGTCCCATATTTTATAATAAGAAGTGAAAGCTGACACAAATGCTCTAGATTTACATGTTTTTTTACTTTGATTCTAAAAGGAAAAATGGATAAAAGTCTCATGTGAGTAGTCATCATAAAAGAGTTCTACCAAATCCAGGGTAACAAAAGTCAATGTTTGCCTTTTAACAAAAAATCCATAATTAAGAAGGAAAATAAACAATAAACTATAAACTATGAAAATCTTGCCACTTTGGTACAAAAAGAAATTTAGTAAGTCTGGGACTTACTAAATGTAGCAGGCATCTCTGACTTCTAGCATTTACTAGTACAGTGGAAGCCAGAGGGAGCTGCAATTGCTGCCCTAGGTGAGAAGGTCTAGGACTGCAGGAAGCACAAGGTACACAGAAGCTCTGCACAGAAATGAACAGCTCAGAAAGGCCTTGCAGGAGCAGCTTCTCTGGGGGAGGAAAGAAGGATCTTGAGCAAGCCAAGAAGGGTGGGGAGAAAGAAAGAGTGGAGAGGCTGATGTAGCAATGTAGGAATGATCTAACAAAGAACTGTGAGGGCTGGATTAGGGGAAGGGAGACGGGTGGGTTCTTTCGAAGGTCCTTCCTTGTGAGGCAGGAAAGCTGATGAACAAACTAGAGTTGCAAGGTGCTGTACAGACTTTTGAGAAGAACACCAAAATTATTTTGATGCATTCTTTTCATCCCCCACCAAATGACCTGATGAACTCTGAACTCTGAACTCAATCATCCCTTCAAGTTCCTTGGAGAGCACCAATTAGATCAAATTAAACTACTCCAATTTTGCAACTGATCCAGTTTTGTATCTGTGCTCATAAAATGTCACAGGAAGACAGATCATTGATAGCATACACTGTGGGTGAATCTAAGTTGGTGGTGCAGCTAAGTTATTTCAGAAATTGACTTCAGTTAATTATGAAAGCTCAACAGGAAATATATTCCCTCATGTCCAGAATTCCAATTCAAAAATATCATATATAAATATAGATGCATGGTTCATGAAATTATTTACATAAAATTATGTTCCTTATCAATATTTTTCTACTTGGGCTTACCTATAACAAGGAATAAAAGCATTCAAAAACACATACCCCTTCCCTGAAAGACACATCAATTTTTAATGAGATGATAAAGGATCAGAGATAGAATTAACAAGAACTGAAGGGCTATCTAGCCTCAGTATATCTCTCTAAAATATTTGGTCTATTATGGAAGGATTTTAATCCACAAGTAGGTAGAATTCTTTCTCTTTTCACATTTATCAAAACATCACAGTGCATGAAAGATCACTATAGTTTTAAACAACACTGGAATCTCCCCTGTGATTTACCTTGCTTGAGTTTGCCTTTGCCTTGGAAATGGACTTCTATGCCATGCTTTCACAGAAAAGTAAATATCTAAGCAGCAGCAAAAATTGAACTACCAGAGAAGCTACCTGGAAAGTCAGATGAAATAGCTTAAGACAAAAAATACATATGTGTACCAGTGAAGTAAGGCTGGCAAAGATAACAAGGTAGAAGAGAAAATTTAAGAAACTGTATTGATTGATTGATTGTGTTTTAGGGAAGGGTCCACAAGGCATTCCAAGTCTCAATACTAGATCAGACTCATAGTGATTCGTCTGCTTATAGCCTCCCAAGAGCTGAATTCAAGAAACTTTAAATAGGCAATCATTTTATAGCATCTTTACACAGGATAGCTAATTACAAGCTGACTCACTCAAAAAAGATAAACTGTATGGCATGTTTCCAGTCAAACTACTAATGCGGTCTCTCTGGTAGTAAACCATCAACTCCTGGTATCAGAACTCTACTTCCCCATCACTATAGTTCTGCCCTGTCATTTGATGCAACCAATTTTTTTTCTGTACCTCTGATAAATGTTTCCAATTACATGTCACTTTGAAACTCACAGGTTTTTCTCTGGTCTTTGCTGTATTTCTAAGGACCCCAAAAGAGCTGTATCAATGTTACTGAAATCTTGGTCTCTGCATATTTAAGCTGGTGTGGTGGCACATGCCTGTAACCCCAGCACTTGCTAGGCTGAGGCAGGAAGATGGATGGGAGTTTGAGACAAGCCTGGTTTACAAAGTGAGCTCAAGACCAGTGTGAACTACCTATAAGACCCTGTTTCAAAAAGATAAAAATAGAAAGTGCATATACGGCCTTGTCATGGTGTGGCAGTCCCATATCAAAAAACTATAGAAGAAATCAAATGTGAGCATGTACAAAAAAGGTCACATAGAAGGTCATGTGCCAGCATCTTACTCCAGCAGTCTCTTTATGACCTATGCCCACTGTATCAGCCATGTTTCCCCTATTTTAGGTTTAAGGAATCCTTTGCTCCTAGGAGAACAATTATTTCCCAGTGCTTTTTCAGGCCTATTTGTACCCATTTTCTAGTAACTTCTCTTTCTACTACTGCTTTATCCAATTTCACTATAAATATTTTCACTTCTCCCATTTCACCCACTTGTTTTAATGATTTACAGATAATCTCATCTAATTTCTGAAAGGTAGCACTTCCATGACTTACTATTAATTTTCTTTTCTATTTCTGAATATCTTAAACACTGACTTCACCATCACCATAGTCCTGAATCTTAGAACAGTTGTTCTCATTTCTGTCTGCCTAATGTTTACATATCTATATGCCTTATTCTGCCACTCATTCCTAGGGTCTTAACTTTTGATTGGTGTTTATATTGCTGTACATTAGGTAAACCTATCCTGTTAGCGTGCTTACGTAGCTCTACTGCCTTGACCTTGGAAAGATTGCACTTCCTCAATCCCCTTAAATTGAAACATGGCCTATGACTTGCTTTTGACAATAAAATGTGAGTGAAATGACCTTCAGGACTAAAGGCCCAAACTTTAAGTACTAGTTTATGATTTACCTATTATCTTCCTCTGTCCAGCAGTGCAGGCATGAAACTAGAACTACTTGAGTTCTTATCAGCCTGAGTGCTTACATGTCTACAGTGGAGACTTTATTGCTGATCTGTAATGGATAGAAATCAGAAATGGTCCTTGATACACAGATTTGGGGAGTCCTTGTGCCTGGTGCATAATTTATGACAACCTGTCTGATAATTATCCTATAGCACTGTTGTGCTTACTGTGATTTTCCAGTCAATATTGAGTGAAGACCTCAAAGAATTAAATAAACACTATAACTTACAAGTAATCTTGAAAATGTCTTAGTAATAATGAAAAAATGTTCATGGATAAAGAAAGAAAATAAAATCAACCAAAACATACTTTTATGGTTTATGCAAAATAAATCTTAATAGTTTCCTTTGACTCTTATTGACCCTGGAGTACTGAGAATGTTCCAGAATAGTCCAAGGTTTTGAACAGTTGATGTATCATTTAGTACAATATTCATTTCTAAGGCCAATCTAGAAATGGGTAGGAAGTAAGAAAGGAAATCCTGAATGCATGGCTGCTTTAGAAAACTGGCAAAATGTATATACGAGATAGTGAACCTGGGATTTAAGAAAGTATTCGTATTGGGCTGGCCAGATAGCTCAGTGGACTAAGGCACCTCCTTAGGAGGTGCATGAACTGGGGTTTGATTCCTGGAGTTCCCACCCCAGGGTGCATTGAGATGGAGACTGAGACTGGGCATGGTGGTGCAGGCGCTCGGGAGGCTGAAAATAGGAGGATCACTATGAGTCCGATCTGAGTAGTGATACCCTGTAGACCCTATACTAAATACATAAAAATAAGTAAGTAAATAAATAAATAAATAAATAAATGTATTGGTATAACTTTGAGCCAGTCTGAGATATGCAGTCACACCATAGTTTACACATTTTATATGTATATATGTTTTACACTGAAACACTCCTAAAAAAGCAAACAAAGTGGGTCACTAAGTGTGTTTTATAAAAGCATGGTCAGAAAGATGACCGAACAAAAAAAATAGTAACAGCTTGGTTATTTATAGAGTGTATGTAAAAAATGTTAAATAGAACCATCAAGATAAGTATGGTCCTTTCTTCAAGTGTTGTTTTTTTTTTTTTTGCATGCCACTATCAGGGCTGGCATGGTACAAGTTGGTGAGCAGGGTAGTTACACATGTGAAAGATAGAAATGGTGGGCTCAATCACTATGTGATACTCTTTCCCTAAGGTGGATTCTTCCACTTTTCTACTTTCTTTCTTCAAAGTTCTCTTGGAACACTCCCTCCCGCAAGGCTAATGAGAAGAAAGGGCTTCCCCTTCCACTTTAGAGTTTCGTTTGGAGACCTGAGTTTAGTTCACTATCCATCATTCACTTCTCTCTTTCTCCAATATTGTACATTTTTTTCAGCCAGGAAGTTTTGAATGAGGCATTGCATCTATGACAATAATTTTTATCTTTTCTGAAATACATCTGTGAATTTGTCATATGGGTTTCTTGACAGAAATAACAAAAAATTGATTTTAAAAATTACTAAATTAGACTCCCATTAAAATGAGTCTCAAATAAAGTATAAACTCCATATGTCAGAGATATGTTGCTTACATTTTATTTTATATATGTGAAAACTTACAAGAAAAAATGATTTTAACAAAGTGAATTTTAATATTTGTTAGCTGAAAAATATTACAAAGGAATCCACGTATCTTCCTTCAATATAGAAGCTGTAGTTCAGGGATGCAAGTAGAACAATTAAGTAAACCTTCGGCAACACTGCACATGAGTCTCAGCTAAAGACAAACCTCAAGCCTGCGGAAATAGCTTGCAAAGACCCAGTTTTGATCCCCAGTACAGCACGCCATGCAGGCCACTCAAACCGGGTATGGTAGTGCATGCCTATAGTCCCAGTGCCGGGGAAGCTGACACACGAGGATCATGAGTCCAAGTTGCGTAGTGAGACCCTGTACCAAAATATAAAAATATATAAAAGAGGTTTAAAAATAAAGATGAACTTCATATATAATGACAAACAAGAAAGCCCCGGTTTCTGTCTACTCCTCTGAACAAGGGGATCATACTTGGATATTAGTGCAAGTCTACAGGTGGAGAAACAATGAACCAGTAGCTAAAGCTATAAAGAGCCTGATCTGTGTGTGTGTGCGTGTGTGTGTGTGTGTGTGTGTGTGTGTCTGTCTGTCTGTCTGTCTCTCTATCTGTCTGTCTGTCTGTCTGTCTGTGTTGCGCCCTCTGCTGCTTGCTAAATACATGGGTCAAATGGGTCAAGACATGTCTGGAAAAAGTAGTAAAAAAAATAACTATCCTCACTACTCTAAAATAATCCTTCAGTTAGAGACTGGTTATGAGACTTTCTTTCTTGAGTTTAAATTAAAATATTGTGTGGGTCATGTCTCTTTCACTTAGGAGGCCTAATTCAGTTTCCACAGCTTTAGCTGGCAACAGCTAACAGGTAGAAAAGGCCAAACACAGCAGATAACTTCATGAAGAAACACAAGATTCGTGTACATCAAACAGGAATTAGCTACTTGAATAACAAAAATAGTGATTTTTAAAAGATCATTTTCATAGAAACACTTTATATTGATATTAAAATGGTATTGTATTTATGTTAAATGCTTTTATAACAGTAACTTGAACAAACAGCCCAGAAATATTTGTATTGGAAAATTATCTGTGTTTATGCACATTGTAGTATGTGTTTCTTACACAGAGAGAGACCAGGCAAAGGCCTAGGAAACCAATGAAACAAACTGAGTCCTAGCTTAGAGAAGGGCTTCCCAAGGCCTCTGCTGTAGCAGGAATGGCTCTAGGGCCTTGGGTTGTATTCATTGCATGTGAACACATCAGATAGCTCAGCACAGAGGCTCAGGTGGTGGTTCGGGATCCCAACCACTTCCAGCTGGAAACCACACTCTGAGCCTTTCTCAGAACCTCTCAAAATAATCTGAGCCAATGTTACTCAATTCCAGTCCTTATGCAGGCAAATAATGCTGCTCTTTTATTTATTACAGGTGTGGATCTTGAGCAGTGGAGAATGCCTTTTGACCCTGACCCTCCTGAGGCAGGGGCTAACTTTTCTTTAGAATAATTACAGCAATTAATATTGACCACAAAGCATAGCTTAAGTGGAGAAAAAAAGAAACAGAAGATAGTCACTCACAGTGACCTAAAGTGACAAATGCCACTGAATGTATATCTCTCTAGGATGCTGTAGATGCATGATTACTACCAGTTCTTCAGTTGTTCAAGAGACTTCCAGTCACACACCAGCAGGGGAAAAGTCAGGCAAATGTCGAGTAAAACCATTAGAAAAAACTGCACACCAGGCTCTATCCTGACCACAAGTCCCTAGATATGGCTGCCAGTGACGTGAGTGACTGAAATTCACGCCAGAAGAAACAAGGTTAGGGGTGAGGAGATGCCCTAGGGAAGTCATGGCAGGAGTCATGGCAGGAGTCAGTCAGTCAGCTCTTGCCTTTACCCGCAGAGCAATAAATAAAATCAAATAGTGTTGATTGTTTTTTAAAAGGAGAAATGAACAAGGACAAACTGTACTTTCCATTCTTCTAGCTAGGATGACAACATATTTACGTGTAATATAGTATGGAAAACGTGTGTCAGAGTGTCTAGACAGAGAGACAGACAGGCAGGCAGGCAGGCAGGAAGGCAGACAGACAGACAGACAGACAGACAGACAGACAGACAGATATGATGCTACAGTCAGTGGAAACACATATATCTCATTAGCAAACTCAACAGCAAGGTGCCCTTCAGCAAATCTTTGGACCTTTTTCTATTTTCTAAAAAAGAAGAGGTTTAAGCTAGCTAAATTAAATATCTTTTATAAACCAATAAGTCTGCAAACCTGTATATTCACTTAACTTTACTCAGTATGAAAATATCTCGGAGGAAAGGCTGGGAAATTTATGGAATTAACAGAGGTTAAGGAAGTTTAAGAAGGAAGTGCATCTTGCTTGGTGTTTATGGAGATGCTAATCTAAATTTGGCAGCTAATACATGAGTTATCAGAATCCAAATAACTGATGTAAATATTTGTGTTGGATGTATTTCTTTTTGAATTAACAGATCCTTAATCAGAGTTGTGAAAGAGCCACAGAGCTGAATTTGAGAGGACTTGGGTGGGTATGACTGGTAAGGAAGTGATGCAGCTTAGAATTATGGCCTTAAAAGATCACGTGACACCAATAAATACAGCTTCCTACCCAGATACTTCACTCCTGAAAAGCCATGACAAACTGTAGAGAAATGTATACACAAAGTAGAATAGTTTTACTATTGTGTTAATTAATGTTAACTGAGTAACGCTGAGTACTTGGAATTAAATGATGATTCTTCTCAAAGACACCTCAGAAAGAAGGGGCACTATGATGAAACTAAGAGCCGAGCTGGGGAAGGCAGGATGGGTGTTGCCATATCATGAGAACACATATTGTGAGATGGACAATGTGGCAAATGCAACTGAGAATGTGGTATACGTGTCACATCCTAAGAGCCTTGAAAGTTATTCCACAGGCAGTCAGGGGTTTAAGCAAAGAAAAATAAAGAGGGTATATGATATGCTGGTTTATGTATTACTTCTATTCAGTTGGTTATGTATATTTATGTCTATATAGATATGATCAAGTAGTACCTCTCTTTGTTGTAAGTCTTAGCCAGTATGTTCATATGGATATGGGTATACCACATGCACATTATGGATTAAAGCCCAGCAATTCCCTTCACCCTCAAGAACTCTCTTACACAGCAGCATAAATAGTCTTGTTTCAATTTTTATATAGCCTTTAAAAACAGTTACTTTAAACTGAAATGAAAGCCTTGAGAACAACTATCTTTTTGTCATGCAAAATCCATTTCTTGGACTTTATTGTTCTCATATTTTGGGTCTGGGTCTCTTAATGTTTTCTATTTTTATAATGCA
>PVKN010024630.1:0-14383 GCA_004027915.1 Capromys pilorides
ATTATCACTATTGCTTCATAGTGTAGGTTGAAGTCTGGTATTGTAAGTCTTCCTCCTTCACTATTCTTACCCACAAGCTTTTCTGGGGCTCTTCTGGTTCCATATAAATTTTAGGATTATTTTTCTAATTCCATAAAATGAGGCAAATATATTTTAATTTGTTGTGTCTATTTAGTATAGCAGATAATATTGGAAGGATATCATTTATCTGGCTTGTTAGTGACTTACCCAACATGAAGCTTTTTAACGCTTGAGACAATCTTAGTGCAATCAGAAAGTTACTTTCTTATATAGAAGTTAGTTTTGTCATCTATCTATCTATTCTTTAATAGAAATATTTATTCCAGTGAAAATTATTTACATTTTGTCTAGTTGAATTATTTAAGCTACCTTACTTAGGAATTACTTAATCAAATTTTACTGTTAAAATTTTTAAAATATGTAGATTGAACTCTTAAAATTCAACAATGACAAAAAACTGAACTGTAATATGGACAAAAGATCTGAATTGACGCCCCTACTAAAAGATATGCAGATGGAAATTCAGTATATAAAAATTCTGCATTATTTATAACTGGTGAATTACAAAATGAGACAAGATAATACCCTACATACTCATCCGTATCAAATGATAAAATTCTAAAACATTGGCAAGTCCAAGTGCTGTTGAGGACATGGGACAAAAAGAGCTCTTTTATCTGTGGATGAACAGAATGGCACAGCCACTTTGAGTGACAGTTGGGCAGTTCCTCCAAAGCTAAACATAGTGTTCTATTACTAAGAAGTTCTTTTTTTTAGTATTTAGATGAAAAAATTGAAAGCAAGTCTAAACAAGATCTTCATGTAAAGTTTATAGCAGCCTTATTAATAATTTACAGTGATTGAAAACAGTGGAAGTGTTCATCAATTGTCTTTCAGTAAGATAAGGAAACTGTAGCAATTCATATAATGGAACACTATTCAGGAATAAACATATAAGCTATCAAATTCCACAAAAATACAGAGGGACCTTCGGTGAACATGACTGAGACATCTATCTCAAAATGCTATATGCACTATGAATCCTAGCGACAGGCATGTGCCTCATAATGACATTTTGGTCAATAGTTGACCACACACAAAACAGTGGTCTTAGAATCATATTATCACAGTCATCTTAATTTGCATAGTTATGTTCTGTGATCTTTACATGGTGATGAACTTGCCTAATGATGCATTTCTCAGTAGCATTCCTCTAATTAGTGATGCATAACTGGTCTATGACATTCTAGAAAACTCAAAATCAGGGAGACAATAGAAAAATTGGTGTTTTCCAGGAATGTGTGGGAAGAGAGTTATGAATATGCAGAGTAGGAGCGTTTTTAGGGCAGTGAGACTATTCTTCTTGATGCTGTAATAATAGTGAATATAAGACATTATGTATTTTATGTGGCCCTTAGAACTGTGTGATGTAGTGCGTGACTGCTAATGTAAACTATGGGCTTCAAAATGATATATCAATATGAGTTCATCAAATGTAATGAATGCACCATATTGAGGTTTTATATTCATAATGTAGAAGACTATGGGCAAAGGAGGAACATACATGGGAAATTTCTTAAATTTCTATTCTGTCTTTTTATAAGCCCAAAATTTCTCCAAAATAGTGTATTAACTAAACAGCATTGATAATATAGAAACTTGCGCAAAACTTAAGTATATTATGTTAATGAATTTTCAAAAAGCAAATATTATAGATTCATTGGCTATGAAATAAGTTTTTTATAGCGCAAACAACTAACTAAAGAAGGTGAAAGCTATTGGGCCTATCCTGGATCTTAGTATCATCTAAGAGTGAGAACAGAGTATTCCTACCTGCATGAGATTCTGATTTATTTTGGTACAGTGGAGGTTTCTATTGCTCCATTTTCCTAATTATAAAATACTTTAAAAATTAGCATCTCTAAAATTGGGATGTGTTGTTACAATCAATGGTATTTTATATTTAGGAAACTTTTTTAGTGATACAAAAATATACGGTAGTCTGAAACTCAGTGAACATGACAGATTCTTTGTAGTCTCTTGGAGAGAGGCTTTCTCTCCTAATTTAAAACTAACTGTTCAGAGAGATAGGAGACCACAGTTCTAATCTTGGACATAGTAACAAAGTATCCACCTTAACTATGTCCATTAACTTCTCTAATCCTGAGTTTCATCATCTGTAATATGGTAGCAGTTAAAAGAGCCTTTAGTTCCCACCATCTCAACATTTGAATCTGGGCCACCATGTTAGAATAGGACAGGGAAGATGCCAGGGTAATAAAAATGAAATTGAATTGCTCTGCTCTCTCTGTGAAGCACCTGGGCTTTTTCCAAATGCACTTAGTAATTATTGTGAGCCAGAAATGTCCCAGCCAAACTGAGTGAGGAAATAGCAGCAGAATCGTGGGATTCAGGGCATACAATCACACATTTTCTATATTTGGCACCACCTTGGACTTCCATATGAATAGAAATGAAACGCTTAGTTTTTGAAAATAAAATGTTTCAGATTTAAATTTAATTTTCTTCAGGAGTATTCTTAGTAATAAGGGAAAATTCGCTAAATCTCCAAGTCACCCTCCAACCCTCCATCTGCTGGTTCACCCCCAAGCCTCCCCAACACCTTCTGTGCTCCTGTTCTGCCACTCTGGCCCACTGTTTCTGTTCCCGTGGGCCTCTTCTCTGGACTGTAGTCTCTGGAGGATACAAACCACTCTCAGGACCCAGAGGCAGGTTCAAGTGTGGACTCTAACCTAAATAAACACTCCCTGGTGAGCCTGAGTGACGCTCCAAGCACAGCAGCGCAGCAACTGGCACAGGCTGGTGAGCCTCCTTTAGGGCCAATTTTCAAAACCTTGGATTTTATGTCTCCTAATAATTGTGCATTTGTGAGAAAATTAAAAAACGCAACAAGCCAGTGTTCTTTGCTACTTACCTACAAGAAGCATGCTGTGAACAACAGTTATATTGTTTAGTCATAACTGTATTTCCTTATTGCAATAATCTGTTGTGTTTTCAGGTTGACTTCATAAGAGCATTAGTCTAGCCTTTAGTTTTGCCCAAACCTATTAATTAAATGGCCAGATGTAGCTATATGAACAAATCACTTCACGCACCCGTCACCTAACAGCCATCTACGTGATGCAGAACTGTTGTTTACTTCCTTGAGAAGCTGTCTTCCCGCAGTTCTGGCCAGAAATGAGGAGAGTAATGTCATGAATAGACATCAGGAGGGAAAAATAAGAAAGTTTAGATTTAAGCAGTTTTGCTTTGCTGAATTGCCCACATGTAGCATGATGCAAAAATTAATCCATAACTTTTTTAAATTTTTTTTTTGTATTTTTAGGGAAGGGTCTACAGGGTGTTCAGGGTCCCACTGCTAGATCAGACTCATAGTGATCTTACTGTTTACAGCCTTCCAAAGCTGGGATTACAGGTGCTTGCCACCATGCCCAGTCTCAATTGCTGTCTCAGCGCACCCTGGGAGCAAGGGCAGCACGGCAGGCTGGAGGACTGAACTCTTGACCCCTGCACCTGCTAGCAGGCTCTTTAATCTGCTGAGCTACTTGGTCAGCCTAATCCATGACTTTAAATACTGGAGACATGACATCTTGCCATTTCTTCCTACTGAGAATGTGAGACAGATAAACAGCTTTTCTATCTTCTTCAGCTTATTATTATTAATTTTCGTAAGTCTCACACATAATATCATCTTGGGTTTTTGAGGACAACAGGTACTGTGAAAAGACATTATTTCTGTACTCAGAACTCCCATTCGCCTAGTTTAAGCTGAATAAAAAATATTTTATTTAGAATAAAATTATTTCATGTATTATAATTATTTTAACTAGTTTAAAAAAATTTCTTTTTCTCCAGAGCACTTCACATCATTTGATATTTTGTTTTTAATCTATCTTTTACCTACTCCAAGAAAGCGGAGAGTTTGTTCTTATTTTATCTCCAGCAGCAAGAGCAAGTTGGACATATATTAATAAAAACGCATGTAATAGATGAATACAATAAAACACATTTAAGCAAAAATGTTAGGAGTAGAACACATAAGCTATTTCCTATCAAATGAAAAAATAAATCTGAATTTAGGTAAGGAGAGGCACATTTGTCAGGACTATTGCAATAGGACGAGACATAGTACTGCATTTGGGAGAATTTACCAATGGTAACATCTGCAAATGTCTCGGGTGGAGAGGGACTTGTACGGAGCAGAATGAAGAAGCCTAGGTAGAATGGGATGGCAGAAGTGGCATATAGAGCGGGTGGCAAGACAGCTCAAGGGGAAAATGCCATTAAGGGGAAAATGTTGTGCATATTGAGAGGGCCCACGTTCAATGGGCTGGGGGTAGGAAAGAAACCTGATCAGGTCGAGTTACCAGGCAATTTGTTCCTATCAGTCAGTGAGGACAACAGCATGAGAACTTGGAGGTTGTAACAGAATACTACAAGTTGACTGGGTTAGCAAGAACAGAAATTTATTGTTTGCAGTTATGGAGCCTGGAGGTCTAAGATTAAGGCACTGCTAGATGAGGTGTCTTGTGGGGCTGGGGAGATAGCTCAGTAGAATAAACACAAGGGCCTGAGTTCAATTCCCAGCTCCAAAAAGCTAAACTAAACTAGATTAGGTGTCTTGTAAGGATCTATACCTGGTTCGAAGAAGATACGTTCCTGTCTTCACATGGTACAAAAGACAACTGAGTCTCCTTGAATCTCTGAGGAGTAAAATCCCACGTAGAGGACTGAATCTTCACGTTAGTTTCATCTCTCAGAAGATCTCACCTTGCTAAACCATCATTGTCTTGGGTTTAAGGTTTTAGCACATGAACGCTGGGGGACATCAGCATTCACACCATGCCAAGGGCTGTGTCTGGCTTGCTCATAGTTATGCAAGTGAGTTGAACATCCAGAGTCTTGTCTGATTTTCTGCAGCCAATCATTTCTCAGAACACAACAGAATGAGGGAGGTAGATTTCTTCTTACCTTGCTCCTCTTGTTTCCCACATTGCTATCCTATAGGGGTTTCGTCACCGTGAAATCCGACACCAGCTTCAAGAATGGAGGACGAAGCTGAGGGGTGGGGGTGGGGCTCAACCTTAAACTGCTCCTTGCACCACATTAGATTGCCAGTACAGACTTATGGAGAGGTCTTTCCTGAATGTTCCTCTCACTTCCTCCTCACTGATGACATTGCATGCTAACACGTCTCTACCTGTTTTTTAACTCAGAGTCCCTTGACTCACACTACGTCACCTTTCTACAGGGTCGCTGAAAGTAAGAGGTAACAGGCAATTCAATAAGAAAAGTCAGAATGGCTCTTATTTGGTTCACTGCTGTGACAACCATATGATCCATTACTACTAGAGCTGGAACAGTGATCATTTCCAGCATAAATCATTTACTACCATCAAAGAAAATTGGAATTAAGTTATTTATATGTTTTCTTCCATTTAAACAGCTTGCTCTGGGGGCCAGCCCTGGTTTCCAGACCTAGTTTGGCACCAAATCTCAATATTCTGTAGATCTTATTAAATACATAAATCTTACAGTTTCTCAAGCACTGCTATATCTGAACAAACTTCAGCTCTTCCTTTTATTTTCAAGGATAAGAACTTTGGAGAATGCTAGGAATATATTAGTCTTAATTAGAAAATTCTAACATTTGAAGCAGAATAATCTTAGAACACTCACCATTCAGGCAATTTGCAAGTTCTCTGTCTATGAAGAAAACAACCATATGCAACAAGCCCTGGGCGATCTTTTCCCAGGTCTCCTCCCCATGAGAACTCAAAGGTATGAAAGAAAGGAAAGCAATCCCATCAAGGAAGAGTTAAATGTAAATGCTCTCATACTCTAACACTTGAAAATAACTACATTTTCCAGCAAGCAGTAAAAAATAGTAACTTCTGCTTGCCTAGAATTTATGCTTAAAAAGTGCTTTTAAGTATACTGAGGCATTAACTTTCACAATTTGACAGGCAAGAAATTATCTGCTTCATTTTGTTGATAAGTACAAAAGCTATTGTCTGTGCTACTTATTTCTCACTGGGCTCCATGCTAAGCAGTTCCATGATCTTTGCCACTGCCTTACACCAGTGCGTTATTCTCATCTTCCTTGGAGTGCACGCATTCCAGGTGAGGCTTCACAATAGTTAATAATTTGCCTGGGGCCAGGCAAGTAGTGTCAGAGCAGAGATTTCAGCACACGCTTCTATTCATAATGCTCCTACCCACTGCTTCTCCACATCATTTTGGCTGTATCTGTGCACTACTATGCTATTATGTGCATTAAAAAGATACAAAAATAGATTTAAAAATAAGAAAAATGTACATAGAAATTGATTTTTCCCACACTTTAGTAGAACATCTTATACACTCCCAAACCTAATCTTGACAGTTCTGCCCTCCTAGGTGACTGTCCTCTGTGGATTGTGTAGATGAGGATGTGAAGGCCCAAGGCATCTTGGTAACTTGCCCTTGATCACACTGCCAGCATAGGATTCTAGATGTCCAACTCTGTTTCTCTCTCCCACCGGTCAGCTGGGGACTATGGTGTTTGTCATCACACTCTTGATTAGGTCCCTACACTGCCCAGGCTAGACTCGGAGACCTGCCTCCCTGTGTAGCATCACCCTCAGACTCTGCGAAGAGTAGGAGAAACCATAATTGTTCAATTTAATCAGACTGAAGTTCTTTTCAATCCCAATTTGTCTTGCCAGAGAACATCTCTTATTTTTACTGGATAATTGCTAAGTTCTCCCTCACTCTAGATGCCACAGAAAGCTTCCTGTTTAGCATAGTTTAATATAGGGTGAGGTGTTTTTTTTTTTTCCTTTTTTGTTAAAGTCTGTACTTAAAATGGGAGCTAAATACTTCCCAAATTGGCATTTGTCATTTTACTTGAGTGCTTTTGGTTGGCTTCAAATGATTCTGTGAGTTCACATTAATATGAGTAAGACACTCTATTGCTGTAGCTATTTACAGATTCAAAGAAAGTAATCTGCCTTAATGTTGTAAGTATTGGGGCATACAAAATTCATTATGGCTGACACCTTCTCGCACCCCCAGTGACCAAAGGTGGCACAGCAAGGTGGTCAGAGCAGCAGAGCTCCTGCACAGGGAGGTGGGGGGTGGTGGTGGGGTGGGGGGCGTGGGGGGATGGTGAGAGGAAGTTGGAGACTTGGTATCACTTTTGCCCCAAAAGGAAGTATGAGTCTAAACAAGCAGTGTCCCTAAGTGTTGTTAGCTAGAGTACCCTGGGACTACAACATGAGTGCTGAAGATGGAAACTGAGGGGAACAGTTGCCTTGTGGAGCTTCTCCATTTGGGGTATCCAACCTTCACCTTTGACAATCATCAAACAATTCCCCAACTCTGACTGCATTTTGGTTATTGTTCCTTTTGTTTTTTGATACAAGGTGTCTCTGTGCAGTTCAGACTAGACTCAGACTCACAATGATCCTCTAGCCTCAACCTCCTGAGTGCTGAGGTTATGGGCATGTGCCACCCCTCCTGAATCTGGTCATTTATTTTTAGAAAAATAATTCCCTGCCACTAAATGCAATATAAAGTGAGTAATAACAGCAGCAATTATAATGTTATATCTTCTTTTATTGTGGCTCCCAAGAGTAGCCTATTTAGGACAAGGAAAATGCTACTATTGCAAATCATTCGAGTTGACTGTTATCTCACTTATGTGATGCACATGTAAGAAATTCCCATTGTGTGATATGAACAATGAACAAAATGAGGACCCCACCCTTCAAAAGCCTATGGTGTGGGAAAGGAGAGAAGGCATTCATATAGCTGAATAGCAACTTAGTGTGTGACATGGAGCTGAAGCAGACTTGTTAATGGTGGGAAGGTCTTACAATACACAGAGTTTGGTTAACTCTCTTTGTCTCATCCATTTCTATGATCCTGAGACTTTGAGTAGACTGGATGCTTCATAGAATGATAAAGGTAAATACCTCCCAACAATTTAAAGGCCAAAAACATCTCTAGAAAGAGGTCAGGACCCTTGGAAGAACTACGGTACAATAATGAAATGTTATGCTATTAATCTTTCTCTAGTGGAACTATATAAGGTAGCTACGCACTGAAGAAAAAAAAAAAACAGAATTTTGAGGGACCACTAAACACTGACTCTAAGTTGACAATGATTCTAGATGGCTCAAAGTATGCAGAAGTGGTGATTATAGTAGTATCATATTGTCATTTAACTAAGCTGTTTGGCCTGTGCAGAAAGCAGCTAGGTCCTAGAGAACGGCAGTGGGTCACCATCAACCTAACCAGGCAGTGATTCCAGTTGTAGCTACCATACCAGATGTATTGATTTTCATTGCTTTAGTAAATTAACACATCCTTTGGCACATGGTATACAGCTACTGACCTGGAAAATCCCTTCTCTATCCTTCCCTATGAGGGCCACCAAGATCAGTTTTCTTTCAGCTGCAAGGCCAGCAATGTACCTTCACTGACCTATCTCGGGGCTAAAGTCTAATGCTTTGCTGTAATTTAGGCTTCAAGCATTTTGATCATCTTCTCTTTCACAAGATGTTATACTGGTCCATGATAGTGATGAGATTTTTCTGATTGCACTTGGGGGGTTGAAGTAGCAACTGTTTTAAATTTGCTGGTGATATCTATATATGAAAAATAAATCTAAATTCCAGGGGTTTTGTATCTCAGTAAAATTTCTAGGAGCCCAGAGGTACAGAGCATTTGGAGGCATCTGTTAGGGCAACTGACCCTTCTTATAACCAAGAAGGACGCATAACACCCAGTGAACCTCTGAATTTCGGGAACACATATTTCTTATTTGAGTGTGTTGCTTTTGCCCATCTACTGAGCAACTACAAAAAGCTGCTAGTTTTGAGTGCAGCTTAGTTTACAGGGCTCTGCAGTAGGCCCAGGCTCCTGTGCAAGCTCCTTTGTCACTCGGGCTGTATGTTCTAGCAAATCCAATAGTAGATGAAGTGGGTGCTCTTTGGAGACTCACAGGCTTGTATAGAATAATTAAAGGGAAGGCTGTTAGTGTTGGGGATCAAGGTTCTGCCTTCATTTACAGATGAATATTCTCCCATTGAACAACAGCTCTTGGCCTGCTTCTAGCACTCAGTACTGAATGGGGGTGTGACCACGTAACACCAAGTCACCTTGTGACTTGAGCTATCCACCATAAACTGATGGACATAAACTCACCTCCAGGACATCAAGATGGGCATGTGCATCAATATTCTATCACCAAATGGAAGTGGTACATGTTATCAGGCCTGAGCAGGAAGACATAAGTAATTTACAGAAAGAAATTTTGCAAATGTCTCAGGTCTCCACTTTAAAAAATGTTTTAAAGAATATAAAATAGTAATAAAAAACAATAGAAATAATACAAAATTCTGCTAAACAAAGTAATAGAAATTCAACAGTCGGTGTGGCATTGTAAGATGTTATCTTCAAATTAGCTGTTTAGGGTACAGGATATAAAGGTGCAAAATTGGTTTAAAGAAGAAACAAAACCAGTCTGTACCTATGGGTTCACGAGGGGTTCTCAGTGATCCTATCACAGGAGAAGAAAAGATTTGGACCTGATCCGAAGTTTTGCATGATTTGTGGGCATCGCCTGAACATGCACAGCTGCAGCACTTTGGCTCTTCTTGGGACATCCTTGGAGGACAGGAATAAGAAAAATCCTTCCAGTGATCAGAATTTTTGGCACATGGTTGTGCACTTTACTTGGAAGAGTAAGATTTATAGTAATACTGATTTAAGGGCTATAGCAAATAGTTGTCTGTGTGGTTAGAAGTTGAGAAAAATACAGTGAGAAAGCTGATAACAAAGAAATGTGTTAAGTAGAATGTGAGTGTTCATCTCTGAAGGAGCAAAACAGTTAAAAAAGAAGAAGAAGAGGAAGAAGAAGAAGAAGAAGAAGAAGAAGAAGAAGAAGAAGAAGAAGAAGAAGAAGAAGAAGAAGAAGCAGCAGCAGCAGCAGCAGCAGCAGCAGCAGCTATCTGTATTTCTTATAGCATCCATCAAAAATATATTCCCCATCAGTGAAGGATTTAAATAATCAAATAGAGTGATCCACCCTTAGAATGCTAGTCAGTCTCTTTTCTTAGTCACTCTTTAAGTCATTCTGTGGGTTTATGAACAAAGTGGCCAGACTGGAACATATTCATGGGCTCTGCAACATGGGCTTCCATTCCCCAAGGTTGAGCTGGCCCCAGCCACTGCTGAGTGTCCAGTGAGAGCGCCACAGAGGCAACACTGGTAAGTATTGTCCAGGGTGATCAACCAGCTGCCTGGAGTCAAGTTGACTAATTGGACTGCTTCCATCATGCAAGGGACAGTATTTTCTTACTGGAACAGATACTTCTGTAGACATAATTCTTCTTTTTCTGTATATATATATATATATATATATATATATATATATATATATATATTTTTTTTTTTTTTTTAAGGGAAGGGTCTACAGGGTATTCAGAGTCTCACTACTAGATCAGACTCATAGTGATCTGCCTGTTTTCAGCCTCCCAAGCGCTGGGATTACAGCTCCATGCCACCACACCCAGTCTCAATTGCCATCTCAGCATGCCCTGGGGGCAGGGCTGGCCGGGCAGGCCTGAATATTGAACCCTTGGCCCCTGCACCTGCTTGCAGGTACTTTAATCTGCTGAGCTATTTTGGCCAGCTCTAGACATAGTTCTTTGGCCAAAATTATTTGTGGTCTTTCAGAATGTCCTGTTCACAGTCTTAGTATTCTACCCAGCATTGTGTGTGATCAAGGAGCTTACTTCATAGCCAAAGAAATGCTATAGTGGTCCCAAAGTTGTGAATTTTGTAGGTATTTCTATGTTCCATACTGTCCTGAAGCAGCTGGTTTGAGAGAATGCTGGAAGGGCATTTTGAAGATTCAGGTATGGTTCCAGCTAGGGTGCTGATACACTGTAGGGGCAAGGTTTCCTAGGATGCTGAGTATGCTCTGAGTCACCATCCAGTCTATTGCCAAATTGATAAGGATTGGACTTGTGACGGTTTTGTGTCAATTTGACTGAACTGCAAGCTGGTAAGAGTAGTGGTTGATACATTATGTCAACTTGAGAAGTTTAGAAGTTTAATTAAGTGACTCAGCAAAGAGCTGGGATTCTCAGTTTCAAGACTTCTTTATCTTGTGCAAGAGGAGGACATGGACATAGTGTGAGTTCTACACCTCACAAGCCCCCAGGTAGCTTGTTTATAATATATGGAGGGGAGAGAAGCTGGCTAGAAGCTGCAGCTGCTGCCCTACCCTTTGCCCTTTGTTGTTTTCTGTGAACATGAACTGCTGCCATCTGCCTTGCAGCCAGCAGAGTATGGATTATTTTTGTTGTGGTGGTTTTGGCTGGCTCAGGTGTGGGTCTGGTAAGGCAAGTGGAGCTAGGGATTGAACCACAGTCCCCTGCACCTGACCGGGTTTGCCAAAGCAGGCACTTAAACAACTTAAGCTAACCGGCAAGCCCCCCAAAGCCAGCAGAGTATGGATTAAAATTTACAGTAACTGTGAACTAAATACACCTTTCTTTCGTTCATTTTGAGTGCTGGATACTTGTCCCAGCAGCAAGCAAAAAGTCACTGAGACAGAATTTGGTACCAGGAGTTGAGTAAAGTATCTCAAAAGGCTTTAAATGCTTTGAATCAGCACCCTCTGTACAATGCTGTGTCTTCCATAGCCAGGATTCATGGGTCTAAGAATCAAGGAGTTTGAGTAGGAATGGTACCCCTTCCAATTACCTCTAGTGATCCCCTAACAGGTTTTTGCTTCCTGACCCCACAACCTTGTTTTGCTGGACTAGAAGTCCTAGTCCCAGAGGGGAGAAGGCTAACTTTTGGTGAGCATTCATATGGGACACAAGTATTTTTACATCCTTTGCCCATATGGAGAGGCCTATCCACATACCTCTTCCCCAAATATCTTTGTCACTGGTTTTCCAATCATGCTTTTTCCAAGTTCCTGACCATCTGGCCAGACTGTTGGCTACAGGCCATGAGTCGGTATATAGTCTCACATTTGATTCTTTCTTTCTCCAGGTGAAATGTACTACCACGGGCACTGCCTGAAGTTCTGCCCACTGTGATGATTTTCCTTTACCACTGTTCTTTAGAGACATATCAGAAAGGGGCTGTAACTCTGCAGCTGTTGGTTTGCAGGTGGTGCCTGAGTAGTGTGCAGAGCCATCCATAAACCAGGCCCTAGTCTTTTCTTGCTCCTGCAGCTGACTATATGGTACACCCCATAATGCAATAGGTGCATGCTGGGAAATAGAATGCAGTACAGCAGGTGTGGGAGCCAAAAGTATCTGGGCAACTTCCTCATGTAATTTACTTGTACCCTCTGGGCTTGTCCTGGCTCTGTCACAAATATATCACTTCCATTTATTGATTGACTGTTGCTGAGCACATCCAACCTTATGACTTGATGGATCTGATGATATCTAGGCCATGATAGGCAACTCAGATCTCATGATGACCTGGTGTCCCATAGGAACTGGTAAAATATTTTGCTTTGTGTGTCTATGCTCATGTTTCTAGAAAAGACTTGCATTCCAATCAGTGCACCAAGTGAAGATCACCCCTAGCAATGTAGTGGGCATCATTCAATTCACTTAGGACCTGAGTAGAACAAAACATCATAGGAGGAGGAAAACATCCTCTTTCTGGTCAGGGCTGGGATACCTCATTTTCTTCTGGCATCTGACCTGGGTTCTGTTGATTCCCAGGACTTTAGACACAGATCAGAACTTATACCACTGCCACTTTGGTTCTAAACCTCCTCTTTTAGTCTAGACTCAGAATTCTGTGTCTTTCCTCATTCTCTAACTTGAAGATAGCAAGCCGTATGATTTATTGGCCCCTGTGACCATGTGAGCCAGTTCTTATTAACTGTGTATATGTGTATGCCTATATGTCTGATTCTGTCCATCTATATATTAATCAACTGATCTATCTAATTTATTGTATCTGTCTATCTCTCTATTATCTATCTTTCACATGACATGTTATGTGAACATGTTCTTCTAAATATATACTTTATACATGTGTAACACTATTCCTCTAGAGAATCCTGAGTAATACAGCTATACAAGAATTTTAAGTATTTCTTTAGCAGAAAATTCTGAGATCCTTTCCTTTGTTGGCACAGATTCGGGGTAGTTCGGCTTCCCATCATAGCTGTGACCACTGAGCTTTGTGAAACCTCCCTCTCTAGGGAAACCTCAGGCAATTTCATAAAATTACTTTTGTCTTTGGAATGGAGGTTTATTGGTTCTCTGCGCAAGTGAGAAATCATCCCTTTTGGACTATGGAGAGCCTTGATTACTCTTTCCAAATTAGCTTCCTCCTCTGCTGTTAGAACTCTTATTGGTACAGTTTGCCAGCCATAAGGCAGCAGATCCAGAAGGTGGAATACCTCAGGCTTGCCTTGAAGTCATTTTCCAAGGCCACATCCTTCCTTCACCCTAGAGGAAAGGAAGCATATACATACTGAGACTTACTACATTCCTGGTCCTGTGTGAGGTATTTCCTATGGAATATTTCATTGAGTACTGACAATATTCTTATGACACAGATGGCTATCACTTTTTCCCCCTGTGTTTATGACAGAGTCTACAGAGTCTCACTATGTCAATCAGACTCTTAGTGATTCTTCTGTTTTCAGCCTTCCAAAGTGCTAGGATTACAGGCGCAAGCCACCGTGCCCAGTCTCACTCATCTTCTCAGCAAATCTGGTGAAACCAGCACGGCAGGCTGGGGATCAAACCCCTGCCGCTATGCTCTGCACCTGTAAGTAGGTGCTTTAGTCCGCTGAGCTATCAGGCCAGCCAAAGGCTATCACTTCTAAAAGCAACATGAAGCCCAAAGAGATTGAATAATATGTCTATGGACTATGTTGTGTGAAGCTGTGGGGTCTAGAATTTTAACCTGCCTCTGACTTTGAATATTTGCACTTTGTATTATAGCTTATTGCTGTCTGTTAGCTTTGAGTTACAACTGGTCCCCAAACAAGGCTGAAAAAGCACTAAGTGAAAAATTATTGCAACTAATCCACTTCTCTTTGATGTATAGGGAAAGATAAAAAAAAAATTCTTGTATATATTCTTTGACCTGAAACAAGCCACTCAGTACTAATTTTAATCCTCTAGAAAAATTGAAATACTATTGAACAATTCTTCTGGATGTTTACCCCCTTTTATTAATTCAATTTTCCTCTCTCTCTCTCTCTCTCTCTCTCTCTCTCTCTCTCTCTTTCTCTCTGTATAGTATTCTCTACAATTAAATCAAAGCAGTGAGATTTATTGCCCTGGGAAAAACATGC
>PVKN010024631.1:0-14380 GCA_004027915.1 Capromys pilorides
AGGTTGTAGGTGCATGAATAAAGGACAGGACTCTTTATTTTTTATTCTTTGGTGGTACTAGGGACGAAACTCAGGACCTTGCACTTGTCAGGGAAGCACTTGTTACACTGAGCTGTCTCCCCAGCCCAGTCTGATAAGTATGTATTGTATGAACGTATCTGGGAACTTCAGGCCTTCTTTGCAAAGCCCTGGCAGGCATTTAACTTTTCTACAACACTAATGAGAACTTTGCCTAAAGACAGCCCAATTCGGCATGCACTGGGTTATTTTCCATGGCAGCAGAAACATCATTCTAACAGAAAGAGCACCTTACCTCTCAGTCCTTTCTATACAGATGTCACCACCAGCACCATCCAGGCCTTTCTCAGATTAATCAGATAATGAAGACCCAAGCTCCTGTTTGTTTTTGCTTCTTGTGGGAAAGCATACTGTATGAGAAGCAGATTCTCTCCCTGAGTCAATCTCTTTCACAGTCCTAGTCAGCTAAAATATGTCACAGTCAACTACAACCAGATTTTTTTTTTTTCATTTGGAAAGAGCTTTTATGTGCACCCCACTAGGAAAATCCATTTTGAGCTTAAAATTGATATCCACTTATGTCATCACAGATTGTGTAATGGCCGGATCTAAAACACTCAGTGGTCTGTCAGCGTCACGGAGGCCAGGATCCATACCCCACAGGCAATCTTGCAGGGAATTTTTCCAAGGAATTAGTCCTCCCTTCCATTCTTCACCATCCCTACAAATTTCCAGCTTTTGCACTAGACATCTGTATGGCCCAAATACATTCTGTTTCAGTCCTAAAAGCCTAGAAATCTAGCACAACTTTCTGACTTCAGAAAAGCCTTCCGTTTTAGTGAAAGTGAAGAGAAAGTTGAACCAAGAATTTGGAAGACAAGGAGATTTGACATAAAAATATTTGTAAAATAATCTAATGTGCAGTAGAAACACGTTCTCGCTCATCCACCCCATCACCACCCCATTCCCTGGTGCTGAAGAGGTGACTTTGGTCTGTTTTCAAGCCTGGTTAGAGTGAGGGATTTCTTCTGAAAAGCAAGCAGCAGCCTTCTAGGTAGGGAGTAGTGCTTCTCTTCAGCCAAAGGATGCTGAACTTTGCCTCTCCAAAGTCTACGTGGCATTTATTTTGCCATGGTTAAAGGAGCTTCACCAAGCACCACAGGGGAAGGCGTGTCCCAGGCCCCACCTGCTGAGTCACTGCACAGCTGTGAGAGCCCAGGCAGCCCTAGGACAACAGCAAGAGAAACCTTTCTGCGCTGTCATTTACACCTTCCCCTCTCTGGCCCTGCCTTCCTGACTTGCTGGGAGAAGACTTGTCCTCGCGGGGTTCTGTGTGCCTGCACCACTACTTGAGCACCACGGCAAAGGCCACAGACAGCCACTTGCCGTGGGATGCACGGGATGAGAACGACAGGCCTGTTCAGCTTCTCCCCCGAGGCTGTCATCATAACTCATGCTCAGTGAACACATAATGCATGCTCAGCAGAAGAAAGGGCTGAGCACTGCCTGCAGAGAACAAAAGCTCCCCAGGGACTTAGCAAGGCCAGAGCCTCAGGAGCAATAACTATGAGTAGAAGGTGGAGCAGGATACACAGATGCACCCTGGCAATCCACCAGCACTGTGGAGGCTGAGGCAGGAGGATTTTGCATTTGGGGTCAGTTGAAAGTGGATAGCAAGAGCCTCTCTGAAAACAAAACTACAAAAAAAATAAAACAGAAGGATAAAGAATAAAAAATGAATCTCACCAACCAGGCACTGAGACCCAGGAGCTACTCCAGCCAGGCCGTGTGCTCACAGAGGTGGTCCAGTCCCCTCAGATGGGGAGCTCCTGCCTGCTTTTAGGACTCACCTAAGAACCAAAGGAAACTCGGGCCCTGCCTCTGGGCCAGAGCACTTCTGGGCTCCCTGGTCGGAGAAAGAGCTGGCTGCTGCGGTCTGGAGGGTGGGCAAGGAGGAGAGGGCACAGCAGGGCAGGCAGCGACCCTGGAAGCAGCTCTGTGGGCTCCTTTCATTACCCTTGGGCCTTGAAGAACAGAAGAGAAACCGTGTTCCTCCACTGACCAAGAGTCTGGATCTGAATGTTCATGGAGGATGGGGTGTGGTCACTCTAAGCCTGGCCTTGTGCTCCACGCTCTGCCTCATGACCGCCATCTTGGCCACAGCTCTAAGGTGGCTCTGGACTCCAGCTGCCCAGTCCTTCGCATGCAGAAAGAACTGTGTGCCCAGAGGGACAAGGGCAGGAAGTGAAGCCAGAAAAGTAAATAGGGTGAAATAAAACAGTGACCGAAAGCTGATCACGTATCCGGACTTTCGACGAAGTATTTCACCCACATTGCACCTCAGTACTAGGAAGTGGAGCTGTTGTTACTGCCGGTTTATAAATGCGGAACATAGGGTTGAAGTGGTTCTGTGACTTGTCCCAACTTGTCCACAGCTACACAGCTAGGAAATGACAGGGCCAGGGCGGTAGGATGCTGTCATGGTTGGGGATTTTGCAAAGGGAACAGTAAAATACAGGATACATTTTTTAAGATTATTTTGTAATCCCCCAAAGAATCATAATCAAAGAGTGCAAGGAATCTGTCCACACACTAAAGACTAAAGAATTCGGCTGGGGGCCTGGATCCCAATGCTCTGCACGAGTCCGGCTGAAAGCCCAGAGCTCATGACAGTGCTTCCCAGAAGTCCAGGTGGAGGCCAAAAGCCCACAACAATAGCTCATGCAGGCCCACGTCACAGATCTGTGCTGGGAAAGCCCAGAGGTCAGTGGTGGAAGCTAGAAATCCTGTGCCAGCAGGCTGAGGAATCTGCGCTGGAGCCAGGCAGTGATGCTCAAGATAAGAACCAGAGTTTCCCTGAAAGGTACCACAGCCATCCTCAGGGACAGTGAGGTCCCGAGCTCCTCCAACAATGAGGCAAGCTGAGTTTCCATGAAGAAAGCCAGTGTGACCAGCTTCTTCAGGAGGCTGAGCAGCGCACCATCTTCCCCTCTGGAGCCAGGAGGCGATGCTCAAGGTGAGGACCAGAGCTTCCCCAAGGTGAACCGTGGCCATTCTCAGGGACAAGAAAGGTCCCAAGCTGCTCCAGTGACAAGAACAGCCAAGTTCATCAAGAAAGCCAGCGTGACCAAGTCCTCCAGCAGAACAGCCCAGGAGAACCAGCTGTGTCCAACAGCTTCTCCAAACAGCTCCCCAACAGCTTCTCCAGTCCTGCCTCCTAAGCTGCTGTCAACAGCCCTGGGGTGGGCCTCCCACGCCCAGCACCAGCCTAGTTCTGTTCTGCTGAGTGTGACAAGTCGGCCAACAGTCCACTACAGGCCCTGCTTTCATGGATGGGGAGGGGTTAGGACTTCAAAACCTTCACAAGGTCCAGACTTCTGTTGCAGACAACCCAGGAGAAGCCGGGACACTCGGCCTTTCCTCTCACATGGGCCTGGAAGAGACGAGGGACAGCAGCAGGTCCTGGCAGTGGGTGAAGGGGTGGGGCCAAGCCCCACAGTGGCAGCCGAGAAGACACTGCCAGGTGGCGAAGCCGTTAGGCCATGACTGGGATCTCACAGTCCCTGAGAAGGCAGGGCCCACCTCCCCTACAGGCTTGGGTACCTTCACAGAGCTTTTCCTTCAGAGCAGGATGCAGAGGCAGTGCCTACCCTGGGCCACATCTTCTATCTCCAGTCACCTCTGATGACACCTAACTCTGGCTTTGCTCCGGGAGGGTCGAAGGCACTGCTGTCATTTTTTATATTGCAGCATGGTATATTCTAATCGCCATCACTGTTCTTCTAATCAGTTGAACAGCAGTGCACTGAAGGAAGCGAAGAGAATGATCTCTTTCCTCTGATAGCTTCCCTCGTCGAGGGTTGCACAGGGTTGGAAGCTGAGCCAGGAACTCCCAAGGAGCAGAGTAGGGAGGAGGTGCATACGCCCTCCAGATCTGCACAGGAGCCAGCAGCTTTCTCCTGGTGACTCCCAGAAGCCATGCGGCAATGGTGCGCACCGCCCAGGCTCCAGATCCCCAGTTAGGCTCTGGGTGTGATGCATGATGCTCATGACTGAGGAGGGCAAAGGAAGGGCTGAATGCTAAGCAGTGCTGGAGCCTGTGTGGTAATTAACGTCTCTTGGATGGTGAGAGGAAGCAATGGCAAACACGGAGCCCTAGCTCATCTGAGGAGCTGTGGGGCAAGGAGGGAGGGATGCCCAGGACTCAAGGCTTGCACTGTACAAATAGCTCTATCATGCACCAGTGAGTCCTCCTCTCCTCAAGTACCCATGGAGCAAGAGGAGGCATGAGCAGAAGCCCCTACAAGGGGGGGCTGGGCAGCCAGCCAGAAAGGGGCCCTGGGAAAGGCTCAGGTAGGAGATTGGGAGCAGGACTGCTCAGAAGGGATGAGAAAGAGGTAGAGGGGAACAACAACAACAAAAAGTCTCCACCCTCTCCATTCAATATAGGTAGCGGTACCTATTCACCACTTGGCCGGTCCATTTGGATACTGGGAGTGGTGGACCCTGCCCCCACCTCCCTTTTATGGGTGCTGTAGCCACAGGAAAGATGGGGCGCAGCTTCAGCTGTGTGCAGATAAGGCTGACAGCTCTGGGGTCAAGTCAGAGGGGCTATGTGTGCCTTTCTGACCAGCTTCTTGGGTTTTCTGCAATGAACATGTACTGGTTTTAGAAAAGATGTAGTTGAAAAGATGCACTGTATGAATATCAGGCTTTGTTCATCAGGGAGGTGCACATGACTGCTTTAGAGGGAGCTAGCTGCTCCTCCAAAATGCCACTCAGGGTCACAGCAGGGGCCCAAGAAGACTGGTGAACCCTAGAGGACAACCTAGAGGAGAGAGGCGAGCACCAAGTTGTATTTTACTGAAGGATGTTCCCCATCTATCTCTTTCTTTTTTTTGACAGAAGTACAATAAAACCTAATGCCCCTAAGCCTTCAGATCTGGGCTCCTCCGTGCTGCCGCTGCCTGCTAATAACTTCAATATTCGCTCCGAAGATTCCAGGTGACACTGGCAGGATATTCAGTCATAAAAGACAAAATTCAGGAAAAAGCTGGAGGAAATCGTCTTCCAAGTTTCTGCCCACTCCCTTGCTTTTACTCTCCTCCCTCTTCTTCTTGGACAGTTTCAGTTTTTCCTTTTTATTTGTCTTCCATTTCTATTGAAGATTCATCCTTAAGTAATACATGGAATGGACATACAGGGGGAAATCATTTATTTCCACTCTAATGAAACAACCAATAACTCTCAATTATGTGGAATAACTCTTTTTCCTGTTTTTCCTACTATGAGGAGGAGTTGTTATGAGCATTAATAAAATTATACCATAGACTCAGTTCTAAGTTTTTGGAGTATTTCTGCTGCAATTCCTCATGTTGTTATGAAAAATATGGTCAACAATAAGGAAACAGTTCTAAACTAAACAGGTAATAAATATAACCAGGGCCAGGCACATAGCTCAGCAGACTAAGGCGCCTGAACAGGCAAGACATCCGGGGTTTGATCCCCAGCCTGCCATGTGAGCCCCGCCCACAGGGTGCACTGAGGTGGTGATTGAGACTGGGAATGGTGGCTCACGCCTGTAATTCCAGTGCTTGGGAAGCTGAAAACAGGAGAGCCATTACAAGTCCAATCCACGTAGTAAGAACCAGTAGACCCTGTAAACCTCACCCTAAACACAAATATATATATATATATATATATATATATATATATATAGTATATAGTATATATAATAAATGTATATATATGTGTATATATATATATATATATATATATATCAAATAAGCAATTGTACATCAACATCTCCATAAATGTATGCCATAAAACACTAAACCCATGAAATATTCATTAAGAAAAATGCTTCTCAGTAAGAGGCATGCATCTTCCTGCATCTCACCACAGGATTTCAAGTACAAGTTTCCAGTAGGGTAAGTTTAGTTTGTATCTTATTGCTCATCCCATTTGGTGAGCTGCAAGGCGCTTGGCAAAAATCTCTGACAGAAGCAGTGTTTAAGAAAAGGAAATTTGCATTTAAATTTTGTTTAAGTCAGTATCTCCTAAATTTATTTGAATACAACATTTAAAAATATTTCACACTCATTAATGTCCTGGGGAACAGAAACACGGTTAGGAACGAATGGCGCCGGCTTCTCCATAGTTCTTTCCAGCGTGGATTTTGAAAGGATGATGTCATTATGTCTAGCCACGGCTCAGCTGCAGATGCAAAAGAGAAAGCCACTGGGGACAAGGAGCACACTGCTGAGTCAGGTAGGAAGAGGGCAGAAAGAGGCAGTGTCCAGACCTCTGGTCCTGGGAAACTGTCCTTAGGGATGTTGCAGTCAAGCCTCACAACATCTTCAAAAGCTTTCTGAGGTGCCCTTCTGGGTCGTCAGGTGTCCAGCCATGGAAGAAGCCTGGAATGTGAACCACTGGCATCATTAGACGCTCTTCTCATGTGTTTCTTTCTGAACCTTGAATTGGTTAAGCCATCTAGTTCCTTTGTTTCTTGGGTCCTGTGTCTGTCTGTCTCACTCCTACCTTCATGAAAACTGACCCAACATTGGGACGCCCCTCTTGTCTCCTTTGTCTTTTCTGAGCCCACTGCTGCTCTTATGCTCTTAACAACTCTTTCTTGGCACCCTCCTCCAAGCTTGTGAACATCATCAGTGACCAGGGATCTGCCCCAGAGATACCCACAACCCACCGGGGGTGAATCCCCTGCTCAGAAGTCACCGTCTCACACCAAAACACTCCTCCCTCCACACCTCATGCTGCAACACATCCTGTAGTCAGACATTTGAAGATTCCACCTGACCTAGTCCACAGTCAAATAATGGCTGCATATGACAACCACTACACACATGTTGAACTACACTAGCTTGTCACTGTCCAATGCACGCTGGCCTAAACATGCTAACTTCACATGGCCATGTCAACACAATAAAATAAAGCTCCCTTTTTGTTTATTAGTTACCACATTATGTAAAATTTTTGAGAACGAGCTTTTTTAATCAGGAGTGTATTTTAGGTGTGATTGTTTTTGAAATGCACACTACTACAAGAGGCAGGGTCATAACTGAGTCACACAAATGCCTGCCTGGCAAGTGCAAGGTACTGAATTCGATTCCTGATACAAAAAAAATAATACTAATACACACTATGAGAACTCCCAGGTAACAAGCTTTAAGGCCAACATGCAACAATCTAAACTCCAGCTGCTTCGCTCAAGCAACGCCAAGCCATGGGCTCTGGTGTGAGTAGCAGCACAATGCGCTCCACATGCTCCCAGGACATAACTCATGTCCCATGCTTCCTTATTTTTGCTGATGTTCAACTTCCTCCTAAGATTGCTGCGCCAGTTAAAAGAAGTACAGGAAGCAATTATCTTCGCTACGAGTTCCAGGTATGCCAAATCCTTGCTGTCCCCAAGACACGGTCCCTTACATCTCTCTGGGAGATACCCTCTCTTTCTCTGCTGTCCTCCTAGAATTCCTTTGTACCCCTCATAAAGCATGGATCAGGGCCTGCCTTGAGTGAGAATTATTTATGCGTACGTCTATTTTCTGCCCTGGATTATGGGCGCCTTCTGAGCAGGGATCATGTTTTATTCATCCTGTCTCACCCACACTGGGCAGGGGGCCCTGACTGTGAGAACCGCTTGCGGAGCACACAGCGCTGTAGGTGTGGTTATTTCCTCAGAAGTGTATCCCTCCGCACTCTCTCCAGCGAGAGTCGTGACTCCTTTCCCAGAATAAGAGCTATAAAGTTAGAAACTAGGAGATTTTGCTTGTGATGAGGAGGCAAGAAATGTGGGCCCAAATGGAGCTTATTGTTCTCCGTGGGCCAATTCCACTTCCCCAAAGATTAAATTGTTTTTAATGTCTTAGTCACAGGGTAAGCCAATGCAAGTCACTTTTCCTAATGAGGCGTTTCCTTTGCCACGGCTTCTTAGACAAAGGCGTGAAGACATAAAGCTTCCCGTTGTTTAAGTAAGTGAGGCGGTGAAAAGTAGGGAAGAAATCGAGGGAGTACACGGTCTGTGACCTCATTCTCAGTGCCAACCAGAAAGGCCAGCCTCAGAGCGCTGTTTCTGTGAATCACCTCTGCATTCATTCAGCTCAAGACTTCACACCAGGGGCTGGGGAGATAGCTCAGTAGAATAAGCGCCTCCCTGGCAAGCGCAAGGGTTTGAGTTCAATCCCCGGTTCTGCCAAAAAAAAAAAAAAAAAAAAAGACTTCAACCGAAGGATTATTAAACCCAGAGAAGCAAAGATACGTGCTCTAGAGCTATGGGAGAGAGGAAGCACAGCTCTTCTGAAGTGGTGTGGACAGCCGGTGTGGACAACAGGGGCCAGGTGGAGACAGCTTCAGAGCGTTCCAGTGTGAGGCATCGCATCTCTGCGACCCCAGGGGTCGTCTGCTCTCATTGTCAAAACGCTGAGAGGAGGAGAAGAAGTCAGGGGAATGAAGCAGGATCTCTCGTGGTTGCTTCATCCAGGGCTGCCCCTGGTGATTTCCCGGCATCCAGGGTGGAAGAGGTCACTCTGGAGCTCAGTTTTCAAGAGCTTCACGTATTCATTCAGGCCTCAGGGAGGGTGACCCGCGCGGTCCTGTGAAACTTGCAGCTGGTAGGGCCAACTGTCAGACACCAGGCAACCTTGGTTGCTCTTGGTATAGAGCAGAGAGGCCAGAACTAGGCACAAACTTGCCTTCCCCACTCCCTCTTTGCTCGCTCTGTCAGCTTAGGAGCAGAGCATCTTTACATTTATATGCCCTTCTCCACTTCAGTGCCCGTCCATGCCAATCTGCTGCCCTCTGTCACTTGGGTCACCTATTCTTTGATTCCCATCATCCGCTTTCTTATCCCTCTTGATGTGGATCGAGCCATATCCAAGTGAATTGTAGGCCTATTCCTTACCTGTCCCCAAACGCAGAAAGGCAAAACAAACAAAATCAAAACCTCCCCAAGCTCCATCTCTAAATTACAAATGACATAAAATCCTGTGTTAAAATTAGTTAAGTACAATGCATATGGGGCTCACCAGGCAGAGAAAGGGCTGTGGCTTAGAAGACAAATGGGGAGGCCACATTCTTTGCTTCTAATTCTGGCTCTACCACACTGTCATCTAACTTCCGTTTATCTCGTTTCACCCAACTTCAAAATGAGCATGAAAATGACACTTGCCATAGGAGTTGGGGGAGTGGTTTGGCTATATGCAATTCAGAGCAAAAATAATAATCACTGGGTGAAACACAAGTTCACTTTTGCTGTTGTGGAGCAGAGCAGGGTTCATATGAAAGCTCCCCGAGTCTGCGGGATTCTGCCCCTTTTGTCTTATTGGTTTGAACTGTCAAAAGGTTGTTTCCATATTGTGGACCACGATGGTGACTGCAGTCCCCACCCTGATGTCTGCATCCTGGCCAGCCAAAGCAGATAAGAGCAAGAGGACTTTGTCTTTGTCTCCTAGGCCCCCATCATGTCTACTCTCCCTGCACTGGCCAGAGCCTGGTCAATGTCTACACCTAATGTCAATGTTCCAGTGGCCTTGTCAAAACTTCAGTTACTATAGGAAAATGAGAGAATGGAATTCTCAAGGAAACCCAATTGTCCCCTGCTGTACCAAAGATGTGGAATTGTGCAGGTTAAAGAAAGTGTACATATAAAGCCCTTGAGACAGTGCCTACAGCATAGAAACTATAGGATGATACCCAGCATTTAAAACAACAATAGTAACAATAGCCCACATCTTCTCCCTGCTTGGGGACAACATGTTTGTGGATGTGAAAATCGTGAAGAGTACTGAGACCACTTAATTTTAAAGTAACAAAAATTGATTGATTTTTTTTCTCTCTGGATTTTTGAATCCAGAAAAAAAAATCAGTGTTTGACATGGCACCCTTTAAACAGAATGAACAGATTTTGTGACTCCTAACCTGTGCCCCTTTTTGGTTTTGTTTTTTCAGAGATGGGTGTTCAACTGCAGTTAGAGAAACTGTATTTGGGGAAGTCTTTAAAGAATCTTTTCATACTTGAAGCCA
Organism: Capromys pilorides; assembly: GCA_004027915.1. Classification (NCBI taxonomy): domain Eukaryota; kingdom Metazoa; phylum Chordata; class Mammalia; order Rodentia; family Capromyidae; genus Capromys; species Capromys pilorides. The sequence goes on from PVKN010024631.1 coordinate 10,060, forward strand.
GCCTAAAGATTGTAGGCACTTGAATTTAGCAAAATAACCCAAAGATAATAACCAATGATTGCATGTCAATCTTTTAAAAATAAAATGAACAAAAGCAAAAGCAAAATAATTTTCCAGCTAATCTTCAATTATTAAAAGCTACATAATTATAATAGAGCCAGTTATGAACATAATAATTTTTCTATGCTATTTTTCACAAAATCTATATGTGTAAAACAAAGTATTAACAAGGGAAATTAGAAACCTGGAATCCAGAAAAAAAAAATCAATGTTTGCCGTGGCATATGATCCCTCATGCTCGAAAGCAACTGAAATCCTTACCGAAAAGTTGATAATAGTAGGGGTATTTTCTTTACAAAAGATCAAAGGATTTCATTTGTTTGCTCAGCAGCTGTTTCATCTAAAAGTGTACCCACTGGAGTTCACTCATCCCTGAGGTTACTTCTGAGAGAAAAAGAGAACCCTTCCAACCTAAAGCCACAAACAGAAGCAAAACAGTGAAGGGAAACTTGTAAAATCAAGTGGCAAACATCTGTTCAACCACACTGTACATCTAAGAACTCCCAAGGGATGTGGGTATAGCTCTGTGATACAGTTCTTGCTTCGTGTACCTGAAACCCTAGGTGTTACCTCAGCACCGCCCTTAAAACACAACAAACAAACTTTGTAGCTCCCAACCTATCCCCTTTTTTGGTTTTGTTTTGTCAGAGATGGGGGTGTTCCATTGCAGTTAGAGAAACTATATTTGGAGAAGCTATTAAAGGACCTTGTTATACTTGAAGCCTGTCTAAAGATTGTAGGTACTTGAATTTAGCAAAATAATCCAATATAGTCCAATAGTCCATATTAGTAGTGAGTTATCAGCAGAACTGGCTATTGTCAGAAGTTGTTGACTTGAGCCTTTTATAGCTCAGCCTATTAATATGGCTTTACTTTTTGTATCTCATGGTGTGTAGATGGAACTAGGCCTCAGTAGCAAACAAGTTACCTCACTCCTGAGATAAACATCCTGTCTGGTTAAGGTCAGCTATTAGTTGCTAGGCAATCTAGTGTCACATGTTACTAACTTGCAAAAGTATAAATAAAGGACGGTTTTGTTAGGAAAGAGAAGAAAAATATATATATATGTATACACAAGAATGGATAAATATACAGCTACTTTCTCTTAATTCAGTGAGAAGAAAGATTTGTACTAATAGTGCTTAGACCAGATATCCTGTTTACATTTGTCCTCCCAATAACTACTACGAACACAATAATATGTAACATATTAATTACTATAACTATCCTACTACCCTGTTTTGAAATTGTTTCATTGCTATTTTATCTTTTTTCTCATGAAAATGAATAAAAATAATAAAAAAACAAATAACAGGCCAGACCCACCAGGCAGCATCAGGCCTGCCAGCGCCAGACTCGCCAGGTGACGGTCCTCAGGCCCACCGCCAGCACAGCCTACTGGCATTAGGCAGCGCCAGCACCAGACCCGCCAGGTAAGACTTCCAGCCCACTGCCACCGCAGCCTATCAGCATCAGGCAGCGTCAGGCCTGCAAGTGCCAGGCCCGCCAGGTGAGGGTCCGCAGGCCCACCGCCAGCATAGCCTACTGTCATCAGGCAGCGCCAGGGCCTCCACCAGACCCGCCAGGTAAGACTTCCAGTCTGCTGCCAACGCAACCTACCAGCATCAGGCAGCGTCAGGCCTGCTAGTGCCAGGCCTGCCACATTAGACCTCCTCTGGCCCACCGCCAGTGCAACCTGTCACCCAGTGCCAGACCCGTCAGGTGAGAACCCCCTCCCCTAGCCTACAAGCAGCTCAGCAGTTCCACAAGCCTCGTCTGAAGGAACAACCCGCGGGCACGCAGTCCTGCACCAAAGATCACAGCTACTCAGAATGATACAGACAAGGAGCAAAATGCAATCTCAGGTCCCAAGCCCACCTGAAACAAATACAGGAGTCATTACCATACAAGAAATTGGGAATGATACAGCTGAAATCTCTGAATTCGTAGCATCTGGAGTAAACAAACAAATGCAGAAACATATAGAGGAACTCGGATTGGAGGTAAACTCTGAAGTTAAAAAAGGAATCTTTGGGGTACTAGAGAATGAAGTTAAAAAAACAGCTGCAGGAAAGCATAGAGAGAATTAGATCAGAAATAACTTCTGAACTTGAAAAAGTCATTTCTAAATTAATAGCAACTAAAGTAGAACAACTGCAGAAAGGTAGAGAGGAAATGAGAACAGAAATAACCTCTGAAATAGAAAAAGAAAGGATAACTATAATGAAAGACTGAAGTAATATTAAAGAAGACATTGATAAAAAATTAGAGGAGAATAGAAAAATGATGGATTCCATGACTGAGCAATATAAGAAAGAAATAGATCACCTGAAACAGTATCAAAGAGATATACAAGAAAATAAAATCTCAATCACAAGCTGGCGAAACCATATGAATAAAAGTGAAGATAGAATCTCAGATCTTGAAGATACACTCTTGAAGATACACTTTCAAGCTAGTGAAAAGGCAAGAAAGGATCTCTTAAGAACAACTGGGATGCAGGAAAAAGTAATTCAACACCTGCAAGATGATGTGGGAATGAGCAACATGAGGTTAATAGGAATCAATAAGAAAGAAGGAGTCAATACCAATGATACAAAAAGAATATGGGCAGAAGTAATAGCAGAAAACTTCCCAAATATGAGAAAACAATCAGATATTCAGGTAACTGAAGCATACAGAATGCCAAATAACATCAACCCGACTGAAAACACGTCAAGACATAATAATCAAGAACGCAGAAATCCAGCAGAAGAATAATATACTAAAAGCTGCTAGAGAAAAGAAACAGATCACATTTAAAGGAAAGCCCATCAGAATAACAGTAGATTTCTCTTCACAAACCATGAAGTCAAGAAGGACATGGAGCAGAGTGCTTCAAGTCCTCCATGAAAACAAATTTCAGCCCAGACTGCTATACCTGGCAAAACTCTCTTTCAAATATGAGGGAGAACTGAAAAACTTCCACGACAAGGAACAACTAAATAATTTCATGACATCAAAGCCAACACTACACAGTATACTAATAAATATTTTAAAGAGGGACCAAAACAACTTGAACTCAATAAATGTGAACAGAAAGATCTCACCAAACAGGACAACTAATTAAACATAGGAGAAAAAGTGGTAAACAGTAGTAAATAAAAGTCATGTCAAAAATAACACAATACATTTCAATTATAACTATCAATGCACATGGACTCAATTCTCCAATTAAAAGAAGTAGACTAGGAGAATGGATAAGCAAACAAAACCCAACAATATGCTGTATACAACAAGCACACTTAATTCATAAAGAAACTCATAGGCTAAAAGTGAAAGGATGGAAAACAATACTACATGCCCCAGCACCTCAAAAAAAGCAGGGGTAGCAATCCTGTCTGCAGACAATCTAAACTTCAAACCAAGATTGATCAAATGTAACAAAGAAGGCCACTACATACTGGTCAAGGGAAAAATTCAGGATGAAGAGGTAACACTCATAAATATGTAAGTACTCAACACAGGAGCAGCAAGTTATATAAGACAAACCTTAATGGACATGAAAAATCTAATATCCAATACTACAATCTTAATAGGAGACCTAAACACCCCCCTATCTGAAAAGGATAGGTCAAGCAGACAAAAAAACTAGCAAAGTAGCAGAACTGAAACAGAATTTGGAACAACTGGACTTAGTGGACATACAGAGTGTTCCACCCAATCTCTTCAGAATACACATTCTTTTCAGCTGCACATGGGACATTTTCTAAAATAGGCCACATATTAGTCCACAGGTCATGCTTAAGTATATGCAAGAAAGCAGAAATTATCCCATCTGACCACAGTCCAGTGAAATTGGAAATAAATGTCCAAAGAAACCATAAGAACTCCAGAAATACATAGAAATTAAACAACACCCTTCTCAGCAACCAGTGGGTTGCAGATGAAATTAAACAAGAAATTAAACAATATCTAGAATTTAATGAAAATTCAAGCACAATCTACCGGAATTTATGGGATGCAATGAAAGCAGTTCTTAGAGGGAAATTTATAGCATTGAATTCACACATTAAGAAAACAGAATGGAAACAAATAAATACTCTCATGCAGCACCTAAACCAACTAGAAACTGAAGAGCAAACGAAGTCCAAAGCCCAAAGATGGGAGGAAATTATAAAGATAAGAGCTGAGATTAATTCAATTGAGACGAAGAAAACAATACAAAGAATTAATGAATTAAAAAGCTGGTTCTTTGAAAGATTAAACAAAATTGATAAGC
>PVKN010024632.1:0-14382 GCA_004027915.1 Capromys pilorides
TTCCCCTTCCCTCCCTTTCCCTTGCCCTCTCCTCTCTTCCCCTCCCATCCCCTTCCCTGCTTGCTTCTCCCTCCCTGATGGAGCCTTCTGGCACCAACTCTCAAATCGACCCAACTGAAGAGAAGCACAACAGAGGCTCCAGATGGCAGAGTGCAGCGCCGGTGAGATCTGGATGTGTTTACACAGCACTGTCTCAGTCATTCACCTCCTTGCGGGGATACAACACCAGCACCCACAGTTTAAAGAAGGGGAGGCTTACTGTGACTGGTGGTTCAGCCCACAGTTGCCAGCTCCACGGCAGGACGGCATAGCAGGGGATCTGGAGGAGGCGAGCTTCTGTGGGCGCACTGGACAGGAAGTGGAGTGAGATGGGAGAGCACATGGCTGTGATTTAGTCATCTTCCAAATACATGGGTGTTGGGGGGGGGGGCGTCTGAAACCTAGGTGGGTGTGAGGAGCCACAGGAAGTGTTTTCTCACCTGTGAGCTTCCAGGCCCACCAGGGTAGAGGCAACATGGGGCCATATGGGGAGGCGTGGAGGCCCAGGGGAGCGGAGCAGAGGGGAGGGGTGGCAGGAGAGTGGTGCAGGGCCACCCTGCTGGGCTCCATTTGCTGTCTTCGTGGTCATGGGTGGGGTGGTGGAGAACTCCTAGCTGCCTCAGTTTCCTCATCTGAAACAGGAGTGGACGTGATCAGCGTGAGGGGCTGAGTGAAGACAGAACAGGTGACTTCCACACAGGCCAAGCCACACAACCATGCTCTCAAATTCAGTGGCTGGAAAGTACCAGAAGTAATTGACTTCCTACAGTTTCTATGGGTCAGACAACTAGACAGACACATGGGCCCTGCTGGTCTCTGTCTCTCACACTCGGTGACAGCCACGTGGCCGGGAGGAGGGGCTAGATCCCACGGAGGACTCATCGCCTAGTTGCCAGGACCTGGAGAGGCTGCAGGAAGCTTGCTGTGGGCTGAATCATGTTCCGCTTCCCCCGCAAATTCGCAAGTAACCTCTGCCACCTCAAGTGACCAGACTCCACATGGAGCCTTTACGTGATAACTGAGCCTAACCAAGGAGCTCAGGATCATGTCAGCGTCCAGCCCTAATCCAAGTGACAGATGTCCCTATAAGGAGAGCAGGACGCAGGAAACAGCAACGTGTGCATGCGCAGAAGAGCCCCTTCAGGATGTGGTAGGAAGATAGCCACCTAGGGGCCACGGAGCAAGGCCACAGAAGACGCCAGGGCCACAGACTCCTGAATCTTGCAAAAAAAAAAAAAAAGAAGAAGCTAGTGTCTGCCGTGTGAGCCGCCATGCCTGTGGTACCTATTCGGACATCACTAGCAAACACACTTGTCACTCCTTTTCCATGTGGATGGGGCTTTTGGCAATGCCGCGCCATCCGAAGCCAGTGGTGGATGGGTGCCGTGTCATTTCCCAGCCAGTTCCAAGGGAGGCAGTGCGCTCCTTAGAGGACAGTCCATAAGTGGGCCGCTTCTGCAGGGAGCGGGAGCAAGGCCTCTCCTGTGGAAGGCAGGAGGGCTAAGCGACCTGCAGATGCATTGAAACCCCAGCCCAGCTCCGCTGTGGCTGTCCAGTCATTGCACAGATCTGGGGATGCTGCGGGCCAGCCAGGGGCAGAAACTCCATGAACAACTTGGATTGGAACCAGGATCTCGGAGGCCAGGGTGCAGTTTAGGAGCCTCCCCCAGAGGGCAGAAGGGGGGCACCACAGGTGTGGGAGACCCGGTACCAGGAAGACCTCCAAAGCCAGCTACTCCACCCTCTTTCCATATGGAGTAAAAAGGAAAGCGAGCCTTCCATCCAGGCTTTTAAAGCTCCTGATCAGCAAATAAAGCCCTGCCAAAGGCACTGCAGCCAGATTAGTGTTTAAACACATTTCCATGACCCCCTCACAATACCTACCCCGGGGTTGGATTCATCCCATCCTTCTTGTCACTTTCTGCAGCAGCTCTGGAGTCCTTTCTTGAGTGAGTTTATGTAGCCTAGAAAAAACTGCAATGACTGCTGCCTTCATGAGCCACCAGAAAGCCACCAGCCAGCAGACAGGCAGACTCACAAGGACACACGCTGTGTCCTCATCCACCACCTCGCTTGCTCGCCAGATCTAACTCCGTGATTTCTTGCTCTTCCCAAAGTCAAAATGACCTAGAACAGTCAGCTTTTCTTATATATATCTAATATATACATATATTATATATTATATATACATATATGTATATATTAGACATATATTAGTACAGGATCTACAGGGTCTCACTACGTAGATCACACTCATAGTAATCCGCCTGTGTTCAGCCTCCCAAGAGCTGGAATTACAGGCCTCACTACCACACTCACTCTCAGTCGCAGTCTCAGTGCCTCCAGCGGGGGAGGGCTGGCATGGCAAATCCGGTGTTGAATCTGCCTAAGCAGGTGCTTTAATCTACTGAGCTATGTGGCCGGCCCTAACATTTTGAACCAACTTAAGGCACTGAGACAACCACACAGTGGAACCAAAGACACTCAGGAGAGAGGACCCCCTTGGGATGAGTATGTTCTAAGTGAGGGGGAGGATTTTGAGAGAGATTAATGGCAACATGTATCTCAATATAATTTTAAACTTAAATATTCACCATATCTTTCATTCCCATCCATACACTTTTTGCTGCATGCTTTTAATGGTTTCTTAGGAGGTTGGTTCTTCTATATAGTCATGTTGCATAAGTGTGTAAGGCAGCCATTTCTAAGTTTTTGATATTTAAAAACTTCTCTACTTTGAAATCATTGCAGATCTAGCAGCACTCGCAAAGACAGCACGGAGCAGTTCCACAGGCCCTCGTTATCCACACCCCCCAGAGTTCCGTAAGTTTTGTCTCACATCGAAATCAGAAGTTTGACTCTGGTATACAGTTTGTGTGTACAATAGTCCCTCACTATTTCATGGTATGACTTTTGCAGACTATTTCAGGAGTTTTAAAAAATATTATTCTAAATTATTTATCACAGGTTTTTCACTATATCATGGGATTTTGCAGTACCATATAGTGTATGTATATTGTTAAAACTATGTAGGTTTAAAAGTTTAGAAAATGGTTAAGAACATTTGAAGCATTTTTAAAAGTGTAGGAAAGATGTATAAGAGTATGGGAAATGTTTATAAAGCTTTAATGGACACATAAATACTAAATGAAACATAACATCACTGCTTCACTGATTTTCACTGTGTCTTCTAAACTCTGCGATGTGAGGGACCACTATAGTTGCTGCCATTCTATCATGTGTGTAGACTTGTGTAAGAGGCAAGACATAGAGCAGTTCCAGGTGGGACACCCTTCCTGCTGCTCCTAGGATGCCTCGGCCACTACTCAGCTCCTCCCAGACCCAGCACCACTAATATCATCCCCAGCTCGGAAGCCTTCTCTGTTCAGGAATGTTATATGAATAGAGCTACAGAGTACGTGATCTTCTGAGACTTTTTCACCTGCAAAATTGTGTATATCAACTGTTACTTTTTATTGCTGAGAAGTATTCTATGTCGTACTTTGTTTATCCTCTCACCTATTGACAAATGTTTCCAGATTTTGGCAATCACAACTAAAGAAGTTTCATACCATTTCTGCATGGACAGGAGTTTCCATTTATCTGGGATAAATGCCCGTGGCTGTAATTGATGATCCATGACAAGCATATGTTTCATTTTTTAAATCACTGAGCTATTCCCACCAGCAGTATATGAGAGAGCCAGTCTTCCTAATATCCATCAGGATTAGATTTTGCAATACCTTCTTTATTGAACATGTTTCCTTGTGGGTGTGTGGTGCCGCTCCAGCACGGTCTGCACGTGCACCTCCTTCATGCTAGTGGCCTTCAGCATTTCCACGTGCTTACTGCTATCTGCATATCCACATGGATAAGTGTCTGTTTGTTTGTTTGTTTGTTTTTCCAGAACTGGGGATCAAACTCAGAACCTTGCACTTGCCAGGCAGGTTCTTGTGCCCCTGAGCTATCTCCCCAGCCCCTCACATGGATAAATGTTGATTTGTGTTTTTTGCTCACTTTTATAGCCCAGGCTGCAGTGACCTTAGTATGCACAGAGTGTGCATGTGCTCTGGTGCTGGGCAGTGTCCTGTCCACGTCGGTGAGCCCAGACTGGTGCTAGTGTTGGGGGGCAGGAGGCTTTACAGGCATCTCATGGACCTATGCCTAGCGGGTCTATCATTGCAGAGGGACAGATGTTGAAGTCTCCAGCTATTCTTACAGATCTTTTTCAACTTTTAGTTCCAGTGTTTGCCTGGCTTCTTTTGAAGCTCTGTTGTGGGCAAACTCACACACAGGGTTACTCCGTCTTCTTGATGTATCGATCTTTTCATCAGGATTTCATTTTTATTCCTGGTAAGTTTGTCCTGCTCATGATTCAACTCTGAAATTAGCCTTCTAATTCTTTTATCACCACAACAATATATGCCTTTGGGCTCATCCACAATTACTAGAAATTCTTGGTTACAGGCTTTTAACTCCAAGCATTTAAACACTTAGACTTCTGACAAACTGCCCAGCATAAACTTCCTGCCTCAATGCTTGGGCAACTTACAAGTTAATGACAGCCTTTCCCGAGGTGAGAGGCGGAAGTGTTATCTCCTAACTCTCTGGGGGTGAGGGCAGACCTGGTGGGTACACCTCTTGATGGCTTAAATCCTCGTGTGTCCTAGCAAAAAATCAAGGAATCAAAAATCCATGAGTCAAGAAATGGGGCCAACGTGTTCTGAGGCTCTGCGGTCTATTTCAGTAGCAATGGACCAAAGAACTGGGAAGGATCAGACAGCTGGACATGCTAGCTGGGGCATCTGCACTTAAATCCTTCTAGCATTGTATGTTGACTACAAGCACACCCATGTTTACAGCAGAGCAGTTCAGAATAGCTAAATCTTGTAAACAAACCGTTGATGCCCATTCATAAGTGAATGGAAAGAAAATGTGGTATTTATGCACAGCGGAGTATCATGCTGCCATAAAGGAAGAAGTTCAGTCATTCGTGGGAAAGTGGATAATGCCTTGAGGCTGTACTGTTAAGCAAAACAAGTCGAATATGGAAGCTTAAATATTGCATGGTTTCTCTTATATGAGAAACTCAAAAGTATAAATAAATTAAAGAGCAAAATAAAAGACAGATGATAGGAGACAGTGAGATAGAACTTTTTACAAATGAAAAGGGAGACAGGTCTAGTGGCTCAGGCTTGTAATCCCAGCATTCCGGAGGCTGAGGCAGGAGGATGGCTTCGAGGTCGAGGGCAGCCTGAGCTACAGAGTTCAAGACCAGTCTGAACTGCGTAGCAAAACTCTGGCTTAAAAAAAACAAAAATGGAAAGGGGTCTAAGAGATGCTAGGAGAAGAAGAGAGTGGAAGAAGTAAAAATAATGAACATATGTTATGTATGTATATGAACGCCCCACGATGAACCATCATTATGCACTATAAATACATACTAATAAAAATTAACTAAATAAATAAATAAAAGCAGATCACATGCTACTTATTTGGCTATATAAATTGTGCTTGATATCGGCGGAACTTGCATTTAAATTTATTATCAGAGTTTAATCCTACCAAGTAAACACTGCTCAAGACAAACGAACCCCAGCGACTGGGACGTATACTACAACTCCCAGCATTCCGCGCGCCCGAGCTCTGCGTGGGCGGAGGCCGGCTCAGTCTCTCTGTGCGCACGCGCGGGACTCTGTCTGCGCAAGCGTACATGTGGCTACGAACTGCCCCTCAGCAGGCGCAGGCGGCACCTGCGAGTCTGCAGCGTCTGACTGACCTGACAGCTTGGCTGGCTACGCTCGCTGCGGAGGCCTCCCAGGCTCCGGGCAGTGGCAGCAGGGCTGCCAGGTGAGGGGCTCCGGATGAGGCGCGCGCTGGGGAACGGCGCCGGGAGAGGATGGCGAGGGACCCGGGGGCGCGGTTGGACGCCCGGGAGCGAGTGACAGCTGCGTGGCGGCGGCCGGGCGGCCTGGAGCGAGAAGCCCCGGCCATCGAGGATCCTTGCTAAAGTGGAGACCCCGTGCGGGCCCGCAGAGTCCAGCTCTGTACCCAGGTGTCCCCGGGGCAGGTGCGTGGACCCGGCTGCGCGCCCCGGAGTCAGCCGCTCACCCCTCTCTAGCCTCAGTTTCTTTTCCCGTAAAACGGGGTTGCAGGCGCTTCCACGCGACCGTGCTGCGCAAGCCTTCGCAGACGTCGTGCCTGCGACACGGGGGGCGCCTAGAGCCCAGGCTGCGGCCCTGGGCTGACTTTCTGGAGCCCGCGGCCTCCTGTGCCTCCCCCCAGCGCTTTGGCGACCGCCCAGCTCATGTCTTCCCGGTCCAGAGGAGGAGTCTCAGTTCCAGGAGGCAGAGAGCCAGGAAAGAGCCCAGGTCCCCGTCCCCGGGGAGCTTGGTCCACTGTGGGCACGCCAGCGGCTGGGTGGCCTCAAGGCGAGGGGGGTCCTAAGCCACCTTCTGGGTGGCAGGTTCCTGCCCTGAGCCTCGCTTTACAAGATAGCAATAATAATAATCTAACGCTTCTAGTGAACATCACAACAACCAGGTAATTAAATTACTGCGTGCGTGCTTCCCAGATGACAGCGTGCATCTCATCTTGGTCACCAGGGTTCTACTCTCCCCCAGGACCTGCTCCTCCTGGATTCTCTAAGCTTTTCAAATCGGATGAACCAGATGTGAAAGGCAGAACCCAGAGATGCCCTTCTGGAGTTTGGAGTCGCAGCCCCCAGAGTTCGTAGCCCTGAGCTCCTAATAGCCCTGAGCATACCTTACAGGAGACGTACAGTACATGGTGAAGTGTAATTGATGATACTCACCTTCGGTGTGTAGTGGGGAGGAAGAGTTAGGCCTTTAAAATGGTTAGCATTCTGCCCAGCAAAGAGTAGTGGCGGGTAATTAGCTGTCGTGGGATTATTATAGCTAGAGATGCAATTATAAAGGTAATCGTCAGGCACGGTGCTTTGCTCATGGCACCCACAAACCTAGAGCCTCTTGTGAAGTCGGGGTAATTGTGCCTGGGTCAAGGGCCAGGACATGAGAGTTTGGAGGGTTAGGAATCAGCCTGGTGTTGTAGCTGCTAATGAGAGAGCCAGAACTCTTCTCTGGGTGTCTCCAGCTCCAGCAGCCATGCCTTTTAATTCTGCTGCCTGGGGCCTTTGCTCTTCTTGGACCTAGTTATGACCTGGGCAGCCTCTGGTGCCACAGCCTAGGTGCACATGTGCTTTCTGTGCCTGCACTTGCATGAACGTGACACTGGAGGAGAGGTGTCCCAGGGGTGAGTTTGGGAGTGAGGTGTTTGGCAGAGGCAGCCTGCGGAGCCAGAGGCCTCCCTAGACTTGCGTGGCTACACCACCAGCTAGGTGAGTGGCCCGCTTGGGGTGGGACTGAGGCTTGGTTATAAGCCCAGTGCCCTACTTAGCTGCTGGGAGGAGGGCCTGAGGAGCTGCCTAGAGAGGCCCAGTGTGCCACCACTTTCATTCTGCTGCCTGTGAGACCTCACACTTCTCCCAGGATCTCTTGCTTAACTTAGTTGGAGAAAAGCATTCTGAGGGTTTTTAGTTCTGAAAAGTGGCAGTTGGTTGTGTGTTGATGACTTCATCTTCCCAGCACAGAACCAGGGCAGCTGTGCTCGTGAGCACCCTGGTCCTGCCTACACTCTCCCTGGGCCAGGGATGACCACAGCTTCCTCACGGGCAGCTGGTCCTCTTTGCCTGACTGGGCTGGAAGTAATTACAGCAAGAAGCCTTGGGTTGCTAAGTTACCAGACAGGACCTGCATGTTTGTGCTCCCAGGGCCGTCCGCACCTGGCTGCCTTCAAATAACAAACACTCGCTGTTCTGAGGTCCACCCTGCTTCCCTGCTGCCAAGTGTCCCTTCAGGTCTCAGGAAAGATGAACACAGACTGAGAAAAGAACCTTGGTGTCAGAGGTGGTCAGACCCTGGAGCTCCTGCTGGAGCTGTAAAACATTAAGCAAGGGACCTAAGCCCAGGTTTTCTGTGTCTGAAGAAAAGATTGAGGAGCAGCTAGCTCCATGGTAGAGCTGCAGAGAGGGAGTACAGATGCACAGGTGGAAATTGTCAGGGTCTGCTTTGAAGCTTTTCATGAGGCCCAAAGGATATAGGGCAGGAACAGGGATTAGGGGGCCCTGGCACGCAGTAGGTGCTCAGTAAAATAAGACAGTGGCAGCTCTGCCCTGCACCCCCTGCCCGTGCCAGCTCTGACCTGCACCCCCTGCCTGTGCCAGCATCCTCCTTTCCTAGAAGAGCCTGGGTAGGGATTGATTCCCCTCCCCTGGTTTCCCGTGTCCTCACTGGTGCCTGCCCATGGCCCAGGGCCCATAAGAAAGATGTTTCTCTGTGCCAGTGGGGGCAGTGTGGCTGCAGTCTTACCCCAAGAGGTCTTCTTGTTTCTCCCTTTTGCAGAATACAGCAGAGAGCAGCCATCTGTGGTGTGGCGAGTGTGAAGCCTGTAAGGCCTTGCAGGGACTGGGGACCCCTGTCTTCTGTGTTGCCTCTCTTCTCAGTGCAGGTCCTTGTGTGGGATTGCCTTAGACCCAGTGATGAAATGCAGGGAAGGGTGGTGGCAGGAGTCCTGGCCCATCCTGAGAGGGGACCAGGGCTTGCCCCCTCCTGCAGTGAGGACCTGGAGAAGCTGCCCAGCTATGTCTGTTCAGGGCATCCTTTTGCAGGGACCTGCCTTCTCTCTGCTGCCCCATGGGCACGGTATCTCTGTCCCCTGCCTTCCAGTGGCTGCTTTAGACCCGGCCCCACCCTTGGCCCCTACACCCTGTGGGGAGCTGTAGTCCAGAAGCCTGGATGTGCTTCTTGCCACTTACCGCCACAGGCAGTGCCACCAGTGTGGGAAGGAGTGGGTCAGGACTCCTTGGAACTGAGCAGAGGCTAGACCAGGCCTCTCGTAGCCTTGAGGATGGGAAGGTTGTCCTCAGGAGACTCAGCCCTTTACCTGAGCTGGACGGAAGTTCCTGGTCGCATACTGCAGCATGATGTCGTGTTGGAGCAGTTCCTCTTACAGTGGAGCGCATATACATGGACGGCTCCTGGGCCCTGCTGGCAGAGATGCTGGTGCAGCAGACCTGGTGGGTGGGGCTCAGGCTTCTGTATTATTGATGTCCCAGTGACACAGAATCTGCCTGTGCTGCTTGGGAGGTACCATGACTGGCCCTCCACCAGCGCACTGCACCCCACGTGGATCTGTAGTAAGGCCACTTCCAGGCAGGCCTCTGGCCTCAGACAGCACCAGCTTTTAGAGAAGCCCTTCTCCTTGAGGACTGCAGGGAACCAGGTACAGAGCACTGGGTGCCTAAGGCCCACACCTGTGCTGGGCCCAGCTACTGTATGTCATTGTCATGCCACATGGGTCCCTTAGGTGGAAAGACTTGCACCCACCCCCAGGGCAGCCTCGCTCTTGCTGCCAGTGCCATGGGGTGAGCTTAGCTTTGATGACTATGATGGAGTTTCCTGTCTCAGGGACAGGAGCATCCTACAGGAGCGTCCTGCACAGGATGGGCTCTTGACCTTGCCTCGTCCTGGGTCCCACGGGGAGCATCCAGAGCAAGTCCCATAGACTGGGCTCATCTCAGAGTCCCGCAAGTAGGCAGATTCCTGACCAAGTGGAGTCAAGGAAGGACCAAGGAGCTGCCCCAGGGTGGATGCCAGAGGAATGGGTAGCCAGAGGCTGGCTGTGTGCTAGATTAGGGTCTGGACCACAGGACAGGGCCACAGATAGGCAATAATATCTAGTCATTGTGAACGTCCTGAATCTGTGTTATGTGAAAGGATCTTCTTGCACATTGAAGTCTTAAATGTTAAGGCCCGAAAGTGTAAGATGTACCCCACTTATTGGATTTTTTTTTTTTTTTTTTTTTTTTTTTTTTTTTTTTTTTTTTTGAGACCAGATCTCATAATGTAGTGTAGGCTGGCCTTGAGTTCACTTGTATAGCCCAGGCTGGCCTCGAACTCACAACACTCCTCCTGCCTCAGCCTCCCCAGTGCTGGGATTACAGGCCTCTACTACCATACCTGTCCCAATTTACTTTTAAATGATTTAGAAAAAAGAGTATATATTTGAAGAGAATGATAAAACAGGTATGTAAGAAAAGCAGTTGATGGATCGGTAAGAGGGTAGGAGATTTCTTTGTACCACATGTGCAACTATTTTTTGAATTTCAGATTATTTCCAAACAAAAGGAAGAACTTGCAGGCACTGGCACGCCTGCTTGCCAGGTTCCCCACTGCGAGGGCAGCTGTCCCACCTTTACCCCAGCTTCCATGTCACCATCTGTATGATGCAGATGCTCTCAGGGAGGCAGGGACACTCACCTTGTGACAGGTCAGTGGGCGCAAGCTCTGCTGGTATCATCAGCATTAGGAAAGGAAGAGTCCCAGAGGACACCATAGTGATGGGACCGTAGGAAAGCCACATGGAGACCTGCCACTTGCTGGTGTTACGTCTCTTCCTCCCCACGCAGGGACTCTGGGCACCTGGCTGTGCAGGGCTTTCCCTGCAAGGGGCCATGCTATGGTCACCTGAGCCCTGGGAGGCTCCTGGCAGATTCATCCCATGCCATCCCTATTGCAGCCTGTGCCTATCCTGCAGCTTGGGCACCCCGGTCTACCTTTCTGCACACTGAACCTGGCCATCCCTGTCTAGGGTGGTGAGGATCCTGCAGCTTAGGACAGACTGGGCTGGCATGGCAGGGCTTGCTGTGGACACCAGCCCGAGCTGCTGTGGGCAAGTTCTGTGGGGCATACCTGTTTCTTAGTGACTGATTTGTGCCCCTGGGGTAGTGTCTTCTCACCACATGAGTTCAGCCCCATCTCTCAGTCCCCAGGGCACCGTTAGGACACCACACAGTGGGGTCTGAGTGCCCCCTGTAAGAATGTGGTTGATATTATTAATTGGTAGCTTCACCATGAAAGCCTGGCACACTTGTCACTCTGTGAGCCTCCCGCCAGGCTCCCATTGCTCCATCCCTGTCTGCCTGTGACTGACCATGGGGTGCCACTCCATGACCAGAGAGGACCACAGAGGCAGGTTTAGCATCCTCATGTCCCACGTGTGCTCGGCAAAAGCAGATGGCACGGCAGGCTTCGGTGAGCTGAGGGCTGCATCATTTGGAGGTGGAGCAGTGTGGAGAGCTTGCTGGCCCCGCTCTGGCTGGAGCAGCCTCCTGCCTGTGTACACCCAGGCACAGTCTCAGCAGAGACTGGCGCGCGGCACCAGTGAGCCAGACTGGAATTCCACGGAGTTGCCTTCCACAGGGATCTCTGCTGTTGGCTGGGGAGGACGTGGAGCCCAGGCACCAGCTGCTGGCGGGGATAATGTCTGCAGCTCTCAGGAGGCATTACCCAGTCGCAGTGTTAGCTTACAAACATGAGCTCCTAGCTGACTACTAAGTGTGTCATGAGAACTAAATGCGTTAGGTTTCCTGGGACCACTCAGAAGCTGGCAGGGTTTTGCCAAGGACAAACATCTTTGTCAGAAATTCTGGTCTCCTGTCAATGCCAGTGTATCTGTAGCACTAGGCTGAGCTGTGGTTTTGGTGCACACATGAGTATTGTCATGTGGATGCCACGTGGGACTTCAGGGGAGAGTGCTGCTGCCCAGGAGAGTGTGAGACGCATTCACGCAGAACCCAGTGCTCAGAAGCTCAGGCTGCATTTAGACAAAACATGTCTCAATGACAAAAGTAGGAATTCTTTCATTGTCAGTGGTAAACAGCAGCCATCCTCACACCAGCCTGGCCGTGTTCCCTGATCTGGTCTTTGGCAAGCTGCACCTGGCAGGTGCTGGCCACCCAGTCATCTGCCCAGTGGCCCTGCTCCTGTTGGAGAGGTGGCTCGTGTCTCTGGCCGTCCTGAAGCCGGGACTTGCAGGAGGGAGGAGCTTTAGACCCACGCTCCTGGTGTGGCCTGTCCTCACTGAGCGGGTGGCACATATTCCTGTCCCCTTCCCTCTCCCATGGGCCTGTGTGAGATCTTCACACCATCAGTGTGATGCCAGGAGTCACAGATTAGGACAGTGACACTTCGAATGGCTCTCTGGACAGAATCAAGTGTATCACATTTCCCCATCCATGCATTTCAGCCCTAATCCCCAGTTTCTGTGTATGGGGATAGGGTCTTTACAGGAGCCAGGAGGGCCTGGGGAGATTGTGGGTTGGGGTCCTAATCCAATAGGCCTGCTGTCCCCCTGAGAAGAGGGAAAGACCCTGAGCTGTTGGCTTGTTTCCCCAGGCGCACACGGAGCGAGGTGATGGGGTGCATGGTGAGACAGTAGCCATCTGAAGGCCAGGAGAGCCACGCAGGAAGGCAGCACCTGGGACCAGGGCCGGAGCCTGCAGAACCGTGAGGTGAGCGCCTCATCCTCAGAACCTCCCGGCTGCGTGTGGTTGTGGCAGTGCACACTTACTGCTCCAGGCAGGTCCCACCAGGGCCCTTAGCACAGGCTTCACCCAGACACCAGGCCTCTGGGAGTGTGGCCACCCTGGGTCGTGGGTTCCTGGCCTGTGGAAAGCATGGAGTGCGCCCTAAAACTTCTAAGCGCTTCTCATAGCATCTTTGTCATCTCCATTTATTGCTTTGTTTTCTTTCTTTTTTGGGGGGAAAAAAAAAAGAATCCTTGCTTCACGGTACTCTGTGCTGGCAGAGATGCTCATCTGTGTGCTCCTCGGGCAGCTGGGTCATAAATGTGGTACCCGAGGAGGAACACTGGTGACCCCTGAATGCCCGGAACTGAGGAGAGGGCGCTGAGACTGCTGAGCCCCGGTGTCCCAATCCTGCTCTGGTCCACATGGCCTAAGGGACTTGCACAGGTTCACCTCTGCCTCCTGGCACCTGTGCCCTGCGTGTAGAATGGGGTGTTACAGTAGCACCAGCCTCTTAGCGTGAGGGTGGGGAGAGCATGCGCGTGCAGCCTCAGTGCACACTACAGGAACAAAGTCGCAGCGGCGGTGGCTTTGAGTGTATTGTAGGTTTTGCAGTGCTTGGGATTAAACTCAGTGCCTTTGCCCTGAGCTCCACCCCAGCCCTCTGACACGGGGTCTCTCTAAGTCACTCAGGTGACCAGGCTGGGCTGAACTAGTGATCCTCCTGCCCCATGCTCCCAGAGGGCTGGGGTTATAGTCTTGTACCAACACGCCCAGCTTGTTGGGATATTTTATACTGAAGATTGCCTCTAGACAGGGAGGAATGTCTGTAAACTTGTGGAGCACTCTTGACAGGGAAGGGAAGCGAGTCACTGGGTGGTCCTTGAGTGCGCCCCAAAGGGCCAGACCAAGTGGGGATGCATTCGCTGTGGGGATCCACGTGAGGCTGTGTAGCGTGTGAGGTCCCTTGCTCTCGGCACTGCTGAGTTTGGAAGCCCTGTTGGAGATGCACTGTGGCTGTGGCAGCCGATGGGCCAGAAGCCAGGTTACTCTTGGGTGCCCTGTCAGAGTGCGTGCAGGCTGCCCCCTTGCAGACTGCAGGGGCTGCATCCCCAGAGGCCCAGCCTCCCTGACTCCTGCTCTAACTCCACACTGTCTCTAGCAAAATGCTTGTTTCTCCTCTGAGGGAAAGCTCCTGTCTCCTCTTGGGGGCTCACCCCGGTAGTGGAAGTGCCTTCTGACCGGCCTGCTGTCTGTACCACACTGCCAGCTCCAGGGGCTTCCACCGCCACCCGGACTCCTGTTTGCCTCACAAGACCCTGCGCTCCATGTCTCCCGACTCCGTGGGATTTGTCTGGAGCTCAGTGTGTGGCTGGCCCACCACTGCATACGCAGCCAGCCGGCTCAGGAGGACCCCAGCCAGGATAGGAAGGGGTCCACTAGAGGGTGACCACTAGAGAGGCTGGTGGCATGCACAGACTGGAGGTGGCCTCCCCTTCCACCTCCTTTTCCCAAGGCCCTTGCTGCCTGATGTCCCCTGAGTGTCCCTGAGTTTTAGCTACCGCTCATCTCTACAGGGAGGATTGTATCTTTCCAAATGTTAATTTATTTCTTCTACTCTGTGGAAGTGCTATGTCCCAGGCTCCCCTGGTTCTTCCCTCCCTTGCTGGGAATCAGTCATTTCTCTAGCAGGTCTGGGGCAGGCCAAATGGCTCAGCGTATTAAAGCAGATGCAGTGGCTAGGGTTCAATCTTCTGCGTGCCATGCTGGCCCCACCCCCAGGGTATGCTGAGATGGCTTTTAAGACTGGGAATGGTGACACATGCCTATAATCCCAGATCTTGAGAGAGGCCAAACACAGGCGGATCACTACAAGTCCAATCCACAGTGAGACCCTGTAGTCGCTGTACTAAAATACAAAATAAGAAGAAGACGGGGAGGGGGAGGAGGAGAAGAAA
>PVKN010024633.1:0-14382 GCA_004027915.1 Capromys pilorides
GAGATACTGTTCCTTTCGGAATGACATCCGTATCCAAAGTGAATTTTCAGCTGGAGTTCTGTGTTTAGCTAAACCGGAGAAAAGCCATTAGCGTTTCTACCTTCACACACATCGCGGAGTAGAGCTGGCTGCTGTGTAATGAGAACTCACTGTTAGAAACAGAAAGCATACAGCAGAATCGCTGTGCTGTTCTTAGGGACAGAGCAGTGTACAGGAGTTCTGTGTTTAGCTGAAGCAGAGAGAAGGCATTGGAGTTTCTCCTTTCACAGACATTGTGGAGTTTACTTGTCTGCTGTGTAATGAGAGTTCACTGTTAGAATCAGAAAGCACCCAGCAGAATCCCTAGCTGTACTTAGGGAAAGAACAGTTCACTTTTATCTCTACAGCAATTTCACTTATAGGAATGAATGCTAAAAAAAGAACTGTTGTGCAGGTTCTGTGCAGTAACAGTTGAAAGTAAAGCATCTACATAAATCCTTTAACTCACCAAAGAGCACGCTCTGAAAAACTTAGGATACTTTTCTTTTAGAATGACATCCGCATCCAAAGTGAATTTTGAGTTGGATTTCTGTGTTTAGCTAAACCAGAGAAAAGGCTTTGGTGCTTCTACCTTAATACACACTGTGGAGTTTAGCTGGCTGTCGTGTAATGAGAATTGACGGTTAGAAACAGACAGCATACAGCAGAAACCCTGTGCTCTCCTTAGGGAGAGATTACTTCACAAGTACCGCTTTCGCCCTTACACCCATAAGAATGAATGGGAAAGAGAAAACACTTGTGCAGTATCTGTGCAGTAACAGTTGAAAGTGTAGCATCTTTACAACTGTTTTAACTCACCAAAGGGCATGCTGTGAAAAACTTAGGATACTTTTGCATTTAGAATGATATCCGCAATCAAAGTGAATTTTCAGCTGGAGTTTTGTGTTCAGCTAAAACCGGAAAAAAGGCTTTGGTGTTTCTACCTTCACACACATTGTGGAGTTCAGCTAGCTGCTGTGAAATGCGAATTCACTTTTAGAAAGACAAAGCACGCAGCAGAATCCCTGTGCTATTCTTAGGAAAAGAGGAATTCACAAGTATCTCTGTCGCCCTTGCACCCATAGGAATGAATGGAAAAGAAAGAACACTTGTGAAGTTTCTGTGCAGTAACAGTTGAAAGTGAAGCAACTTCACAAATGCTTTAACTCACCAAAGGGTATGCTGTGAAACATTGGGATACAGTTGCTTTTAGAATGACATCCATATCCAAATTGAATTTTCATATGGAGTTCTGTGTTTACCTAAACCAGAGAAAAGACTCTGCTGTTTCTACCTTCACACACATTGTCGCGTTTAGCTGCCTGCTCTGTAAAAAAAATTCACTGTTAGAGACAGAGAGCACACTGCAGAATCCCTGTCCTCATCTTAGGAAAAGAGCAGTTAACAAGTATGTGTATAGACCTTACACCCAAAGGAATGAACGTAAAAGCAAGAACAGTTGTGCAGTTTCTGTACAGTGACTGTTGAAAGTGAAGCAACTTCACAAATGCTTTAACTCACCAAAGGGCATGCTGTGAAACACTTGGGATACTGCTCCTTTTAGAATGACATCTGTATCCAAAGTGAATTTTCAGTTGGGGTTTTGTGTATTGCAAAACCGGATAAAAGCCTTTGGTGTTTCTACCTTCACACACACTGTGGAGTTTAGCTGGCTGCTGTGTAATGCGAATTCACTGTTAGAAACAGAAAGCATATAGCAGAATCCCTGTGCTGTTCTTCGGGAAAGATCAGTTCACAAGTATCGCTGCAGCCCTTACACAAAGAGGAATGGATGGGAAAGAGAGAACACTTGTGCAGTTTCCGTGCAGTAACATTTAAAAGTGAAGAAACTTCAAGAATGCTTTAACTCACCAAAGGGCATGCTGAGAAACACTTGTGATACTGTTGTTTTTAGCATGACATTCGTATCCAAAGTGAATTTTCATCTGGAGTTCTGTGTTTCGCTAAACCAGAGACAAGACTTTGGTGTTTCTCCCTTCACAGACATTGTGAAGTTTAGTTGGCTGCTGTGTAATGAGAGTTCACTGTTAGAAACAGAAAGCACACAGCAGAATCGTTAGGTGTTCTTCGGGAAAGAGCAGTTCACTTTTATCTCTACCGCCCTTTCACCTATAGGAATGAATGGGAAAGAAAGAACTCTTGTGCAAGTTCTTTGCAGTAACAGTTGAAAGTAAAGCAACTACACAAATAATTTAACTCACCAGAGGGCATGCTGTGAAAAACTTAGGATACATATCCTTTAGAATGATATCCGCATCCAAAGTGAATTTTCAGCTGGAGTGCTCTGTTTAGCTAAACCAGAGAAAAGAGTTTGGTGTTTCTACCTTAAAAGAAATTGTGGAGTTTACCTGGCTGCAGTGTAATGAGAATTCACTGTTAGAAACAGAAAGCGCACAGCAGAATCCCTGTGCTGTTCTTAAGGAAAGAGCAGTTCACAACTATCTCTATCGCCCTATCACCAATAGGAATGAGCGGAAAAGAAAGAACCCTCTGAAGTTTCTGTGCAGTAACAGCTGAAAGTGAAGCAACATCACAAATGCTTTAACTCACCAAAGAGCATGCTGCGAAACACATGGGATACTGTTGCAATTAGAATGACATCCGCATCCAAAGTAAATTTTCAGATGCAGTTCTGTGTTTAGCTAAACCGGGAAAAGGCTTTGGTGTTTCTACCTTCACACACATTGTGGAATTTAGCTGGCTGCTGTGTAATAAGAATTGACTGTTAGAAACAGAAAGCACACAGCAGAATCTCTCTGATCTTCTCAGGGAAAGAGAAATTCATAAGTATCTCTACCAGCCTTGCATCCTTCAGAATGAATGTGAAAGAAAGAACACTTGTGTAGTTTCTGTGCAGTAACAGTTGAATGTGAAGCAACTTCACAAATGCTTTAACTCACCAAAGGGCATGCTGTGAAACACTTGGGATATTATTCCTTTTAGAATGACATGCATATCCAAAGTGAATTATCAGCTGGAGTTCTGTGTTTAGATAAACCAGAGAAAACGCTTTGGTGTTTCCGCCTTGACACACAATGTGGAGTTTAGCTGACTGCTTTGTAATGGGAATTGACTGTTAGAAACAGAAAACACGCAGCAGAACCCTGTGCTGTTCTTAGGGAAAGATCAGTTCAAAAGTATTGCTTCTGCCCTTACACCCATAGGAATGAATGGAAAAGGGAAAACACTTGTGCAGTTTCTGTGCACTAACAGTTGAAAGTGAAGCAAATTCACGAATGCTTTTACTCACCAAAGGGCATGCTGTAAAATACTTGGGATACTGTTGATATTAGAATGACATCCATATCCAAAGTGAATTTTCAGCTGGAGTTCTGTGTTTAGCTAAACCAGAGACAAGACTTTGGTGTTTCTCCCTTCACAGACATTTTGGAGTTTAGGTGGCTGCTGTGTAATGAGCGTTCATGGTTAGAAACAGGAAGCACAGTGAAGAATCCCTAGCTGTTCTTACGGAGAGAGCAGTTCACTTTTATCCCTCTCGCCCTTTCATCTATAGGAATCAATGGGAAAGAAAGAACTCTTGTGTAGGTTCTGTGCAGTAATAGTTGAAAGTAAAGCAACTACACAAATCCTTTCACTCACCAGAGGGCACGATGTGAAAAACTTAGGATACTTTTGCTTTTAGAATGATATCTGCATCCAAAGCGAATTTTCAGCTGGAGTTCTGTGTTTAGCTAAACCAGAGAAAATGCTTTAGTGTTTCTACCTTCACACACATTGTGGAGTTTAGCTGGCTGCTCTGTGATGAGAATTCACTGTTAGAAACAGAAAGCACAGAGCAGAATCCCAGTCCTGTTCTTAGAGAAAGAGTAGTTTGAAAGTATCTCTACCCCCCTTGCACACATAGAAATGAATGGTTAAGAAAGAACACTTTTCCAGTTTTTGTGTACTAAGAGTTGAAAGTCAATCAACTTCAGAATTGCTTTTCCTCACCAAACTGCATGCTTTGAAACACTTGGGATACTGGACCTCTGAAAATTACACCATAATCAAATGTGATTTTTCAGCTGGTGTTCTGTGTTTAGCTGAACTGCAGAAACAGCTTCCGTGCTTCTAGCTTGGGACATGTTGTGGAGCTCAGCTAACGTTTGTGTAGCAAAAACTCCCAGTTGGAAACAAAAAGCACATAGCAGAATTCCACGGCTTTTCTCTTTAATTGAGTGTTTTGTAAGTATCTCTAACACCATTCCACCCATAACAGCAAATGGTAAATAAACAACCCTTGTGCAGTTTCTTTGTAGTAACAGTAGAAAGTGAAGCAACTTCGCAAATGCTTTTGCTCTGAAAACTGCATGATTTGATACATTTGGGATACTGAAACTCTGACAATTACAGCGTAATCTAACGTGAACTTTCAGCTGGAGTTCTGTGTTTAGCCCAAACAGAGAAACAGCATTCTTGTTTCTAGCTTCACACATGTTGTGTAGCTTAGCTCTCGTTTCTGCGCTAAGAACTCACCTTGAGAAAAGAGAGCACAGAGCGGAATCCTTGTGCTGTTCTTACGGAATGAGAGTTTTACAAGTATTTGGACCAACCTTGCACCCAAGAGAAGGAATGTTGAAGAAAATACCCTTGTGCAGTTTCTTTGTAGTAACAGATGAAAGCAAAGCACATTCACAAATGCTTTTGCTCTGAAAACCACATGCTATGATACACTTGATATACTATAACTCTGACAATTACACAGTAATCAAAAGTGAATTTTCAGCTGGAGTTCTGTGTTTAGCTAAACTGGAGAAACAGCTTTGGTGTTTCTAGTTTCACACACGTTGTGGAACTTATCTGGTATCTCTTCAATAAGAACTCACCTTTAGAAAAGAAAGCACAGAGCAGAATCTCTGTGCTGTTCTTTGGGAATAAGAGTTTTGTAAGAATCTCTAACATTGTTGCACCCGTAAGAATAAATGGTAAAGAAACAACCCTTGTGAAGCTTCTCTCTAGCAACAGTTGAAAGTGAAGGATCTTCACAAATGTTTTTTCACATGAAACCACACGCTTTTATACACTTGGGATACTGGACCTCTGACAATTACACCATAAACAAAAGTGAATTTTCAGCTGGAGTTCTTTGTTTAGTTAAACTGGAGAAAATGCTTTGGTGTTCCTAACTTGGCAGATGTTGTCAAGCTTAGCTGGCATCTCTGCAGTAAGAACTCACCTTGAGAAACAGAAAGCACAGAGCAGAATTCCTGTGCTGTTCTTAGGAAGTGAAAATTTTACAAGTATCTCTTACACCATTGCAACCGTAAGAATGAATGGTAAGCAACAACTCTTGTGCAGTTTCTCTGTAGTAAGAGGTGAAAGTGAAGAAACTTCAAAAATGCTTTTGCTCACCAAACCGCATGCTTTGATACACTTGGGATACTGGACCTCTGACAATTAAACCGTAATCAAAAGTGAATTTTCAGCTTCAGTTCTGCATTTAGCTAAACCTGAGAAACTGCTTTTGTGTTTCTCAGTTGGCAGATGTTGTGGAGCTTAGCTGGCATCTCTGCAGTAATAAATCACCTTGACAAACAGAAAGCACAGAGCAGAATCCCTGTGCTGTTCTTAGTAAATGACATTTTCGCAAGTATTGCTACCAACCTTGCTCCCATAAGAATGAATGGGAAAGAAAGAACCCTTGTGCAGTTTCTCTGTAGTAACATTTGAAAGTGAAGCAACTTCTCAAATGTTTTTGCTCTGAAAACCACATGCTTTGATACTCTTGGGATACTGGTACTCTGAGAATTACACCATAATGGAAAGTGAATTTTCAGCTGGAGTTCTGTGTTTAGCTAAATCTGAGAAACTGCTTTGGTGTTCCTCACTTTGCAGACATGTAGCTCAGCTGGAGTTTCTTCAGTAAGAACTCTCCTTGAGAATTAGAAAGCACAGAGCAGAATCCCTGTGCTGTTTTTAGGGAATGAGAGATTCACAAGTATTTCTTTCAACCTTGCATTCATAAGAATGAATGGGAAAAAAAGAACCCTTGTGCTGTTTCTCTGTAGTAACAGTTCAAAGTGAAGCAACTTTGCAAATGTTTTTCCTGTGAAAACTGCATCATTTGATACACTTGAGATACTGGACCTCTGCCAATGACACCGTAATCTAAAGTGAATTTTCAGCTGGAGTTCTGTGTTTAGATAAACCAGAGAAACTGCTTTGGTGTTTCTATCTTGGCAGACGTTGTGGAGCTTAGCTGGCATCTCTGCCGTAAGAACTCACCTTGAGAAACAGAAGGCACAGAGCAGAATCCCTGTGCTGTTCTTAGGGAATGAGAGTTTCACAAGTATTTCTACCAACCTTGTACCCATAAGAATGAAAGGGAAAGTAAGAACCCTTCTGCAGTCTCTCTGCAGTAACAGTTGAAAGTGAAGCAACTTCACAAATGCTTTTTCTCTCAAAACTGCATGATTTGATACACTTGAGATATTGGACCTCTGACAATTACACTGTAATCAAAAGTGAATTTTCAGCTGCAGTTCCGTGTTTAGCTCAACCAAAGAAACAGCTTTCCTGTTTCTAGCTTAGTGCACTTTGTGGAGCTTAGCTGGCTTCCTGGCAGTAAGAACTCACCTTGAGAAACAGAAAGCATAGAGCAGAATCCCTGTGCTGTTCTTAGGGAATGAGAGTCTCACAAGTATTTCTACAAACCTTGTACCCATAAGCATGAAAGGGAAAGTAATCACCCTTCTGCAGTCTCTCTGTAATAACAGTTGAAAGTGAAGCAACTTCGCAAATGCTTTTGCTCTCAAAACTGAATGCTTTGATACACTTGGGATACTGGACCTCTGACAATTACATCGTAATCTAAAGTGAATTTTCAGCAGGAATTCTGTGTTTAGGTAAACCTGAGAAACTGCTTTGGTGTTTCTCACTTGGCAGATGTTGTGAATCTTAGCTGGCATCTCTGCAGTAAGAACTCACCTTGAGAAACAGAAATCACAGAGCAAGAATCCCTGTGCTCTTTTTTGGGAATGAGAGTTTTATAAGTATCTCTAACATCATTGCACCCATAGGAATCCATGGTAAAGAAACAACCCTTATGCAGCTTCTATGCAGTAAGAGTTGAAAGTGAAGCAACTTCACAAATGCTTTTTCTCGCCAAACCGCATGCATTGAAACACTTGGGATACTGGACCTCTGAGAATTACACCATAATCAAACGTGAATTGTCAGGTGGAGTTCTATGTTTATCTAAACCGGGGAAAGAGCTTTGGTGTAACTAGCTTGGGAGATATTGTGGAGCTTTGCTGCCATCTCTGCACTAAGAACTCACATTGAGAAAAGAAAGCATAGAGCAGAATCCCTGTGCTGTTCTTTGGGAATGAGAGTTTTGAAAGTATCTCTAACATCATTGCTCCCATAAGAATGAATGATACGTAAATAGCCCTTGTGCAGTTTCTCTGGAGTAACAGTTGAAAGTAAAGAAACATCACAAATGCTTTTTCTCACCAAACCACATGCTTTGATACACTTGGGATACTGGAACTTTGTCAATTACACAGTAATCAAAAGTGAATTTTCAGGTGGATTCTGTGTTTAGCTAAACCGGAGAAACTGCTTTGGTATTTGTAACTTGGAAGACGTTGTGGAGCTTAGCTGCTTCTCAGAAGTGAGAACTCACCTTGAGAAACTGAAAGCACAGAGCAGAATCCCTTTGCTGTTCTTAGGTAATGAGAGTTTCACAAGTATTTCTACAAACCTTGCTCCCATAAGAATGAATGGGAAAGAAAGAACCCTTGTGCAGTTTCTCTGTAGTAACAGTTGAAAGTGAAGCAAATTAGTAAATTCTTTTGTTCTGAAAACCACATGCTTTGATACACTTAGGATACTGGACCTCTGACAATTACTCCATAATCAAAAGTGAATTTTCAGCTGGTGTTCTGTGTTTAGCTAAACAGGAGAAACTGCTTTGGTGTTTCTAACTTGGCAGACATTGTGGAGCTTAGCTGTCTTCTCTACTACAAGAACCCACCTTGAGGAACAGAAAGCACAGAGCAGAATACCTGTGATATTCTTTGGGAATGAGAGCTTCGTAAGAATCTCTTCCACCCTTGCACCCCTAAGAATAAATAAGAAAGAAAGAACCCTTGTGCAGTTTGTCTATAGTAAGAGTTGAAAGTGAAGCAACTTCACAAATGCTTTTTCTCACCAAACTGCACGTTTTGGCACACTTGGGATACTGGACCTCTGACAATTACTCCATAATCAAAAGTGAATTTTCAACTGCAGTTCTGTGTTTAGTTAAACCGGAGAATCTGCATTGATGTTTCAAGCGTGGCAGATGTTGTGGAGCCTAGCTGGCTTCTCTGCAATAAGAACTCACTGTTGGAAAGGGAAAGCACAGAGCAGAATCCCTGTGCTGTTCTTAGGGAATCAGAGTTTCACAAGTATTTCTACCAACCTTGCACGCATAAGAATGAATGGGAAAGAAAGAACCCCTGTGCAGTTTCTCTGTAGTAAGATTTGAAAGTGAAACAAATTCACAAATTCTTCTGTTCTGAAAACAGCATTCTTTGATACACCTGGGATACTGGACCTCTGACAATTACACCCTAATCAAAAGTGAATTTTCAGCTGGAGTTTTGTGTTTAGCTTAATGGGAGAAATGGCTCTGTCTTCTAGCTTCGCAGATGTTGTGGAGCTGAGGTGGGTTTTGTGTAATAAGAACTCGCTGTGAGAAACAGGAAGCACAGAGCTAATCCCTGTGCTGTTCTTAGGGAAATAGAGTTTTGCAAGTATCTCTACCACCCTTGCACCCATTAGAATGAATGAGAAAGAAAGAACTATTGTGCAGTTTCTCTGTAGTAGTAGTTGAAATTGAAGCAACTTCACAATTGTGTTTTCTTACCAAACTACATGCTTTGATCCACTTGTGATACTGGATCTCTGAGAATTCCATCCATATCGAAAGTGAATTTTCAGCTGGAGTTATGTGTTTAGTTAAATGGAAAACACTGACTGTAGTGTTCCAGACACACAATTCTTTGCTGATCTGAATAGCATTCTCCTTGTTCCTAACAGCCATTGTGATTGAAATGTGATCCGCCCAAAATGACAAAATACATCAACTACCACACACACTAAAGCTGTTTCTTGCATACAAGAAATCATCGTACAATGGATGAAGTCACTTTTGAAAGAGATGTGCTTCGCAGAGCTCCAATATCCCAAGAGTGTCTAATCACGCAGTTTGCTAAGCAAATGTATTGCAGAGGTTACAGCCTATGCAGCTATTTGTACAGGGAAACTGCAGACCCAGCCACTTTTTCACGTGGATTTGTGTGGGAAATCAGGACCTATTGATCTCTGTAAAACTTTTTTTTCCCAGGTAAAGCACAAAGATTCTCCATTGCCACTTGTGCTTCTTACCAGGTGCTCTAACTGGAGAAAAGCCAGATAAGCTCCTCGACAGCTTATGCATTTTGCACATTATTCTAGTAAGGGCTTCACTAGAGGAACACATATAATACAAGGAACCGATACAAGACCAAATGTGCCAGAGGAACAGATCTAACACCAGTGACAAATATAACACAACACGTGCCAGAGAAACAGATACAACACTGTATGTGTCAGTCAAAGACAGGTGTGGAAGTGTGCTGAGAGCATCTGTACATTATCCAGTCAGACTTCAGTCCCAAGCCTTTTAAACTGACTGCAGCGTTGCAGACCTACCACTTTTTGCTGGTCTGAACAGAGTTCTTCTGGTTCCTAACAGATGTTCTGACTGAAAAGGAAGGCAGAAGAATCAGCTATGGAAAGAACAAGTGTCCCAATTAGAGGCTGACGAGTCGTGTCTGAAAAGGAAGGCAGAAGAATCTGCTACGGAAAGAAAAAGAGTCCCAACTAGTGGCTAACGAGTGCATGCAGGAAGCCAGGAGATAACGTCCAAAATAAGTTATTCCAACACTGGACCCTCATGGCTCAGAGTGTACAATAGCCAGGGAATGCAGCCAAATTCATAAACTGTTTCAACCACTGTCCTAAAAGTGCAAGATGACACATGGTATTGATACTACGTGCTGACCATTGGCATTCCACCAAGACAACAAAATATATCAACTACCACACACACTAAAGCTGTTTCTCGCATACAACAAAACACCGTACATCCGATGAAGTCACTTTTGAAAGAGATGTGCTTCGCAGAGCTCCAATATCCCAAGAGTGTCTAATCTCCCAGTTTGCTGAGCAAACACATTGCGGAGCTTACTGCCTTTACACCTATTTGTATAGAGAAACTGAAGACTGAGACACTCTTTGGCATTGATTTCTGTGGGAAATCAGGACCTATCGATCTTTGTAAAACTTTCATTTCCCCGGTAAAGCACAGAGATTCTCCATTGCCGCTTGTGCTTTTTACCAGGTGCTCTAACGGGAAAAAAAAAACAGATAAGCTCCACAATGTCTTATGCATTGTGCACAGTATTGTGGTAAGGGCTTCACTATAAGAACACATATAACACAAGGAACCAATATAAGACCAAATGCCAGAGGAACAGATCTAATACCAGTGACAGATATAACATAATACATGCGAGAGCAACAAATATAAGACAAAATGTGCTAGTCAGAGACAGGTGTGTCCGTCATGTATATAAATTATTTTATACCATATAAGGACCTAACCTTCCATATCTGTGACTGCAGAATAACAGGAAGTCTATGTACAGATAGGGTATCCTAGGGTCAATTCAATAAGATATTTTATTTAATATAAATCCTTTTGTGATTCATGATAACTACTAGGCCCCATGAACAGCTCTAGTTCCACAATATTAATTGATGACACTATAGATGAGGGCAGGATTTTAGAACTGTTTCTTTTTCTGTTGAAATTTGATACCCTTCACATGTACCTCACAGACAAAACAAGAATCATCTTCTCAAAACATCTGGCTCTTTTAACAAAGATTCTTCTTAGTTCTTCAAACAGGAGTGCTTTATCTTATTACATCAATATCAAGGCTCCTCTTCCCTAAACAATGAAATATAACTTTACTTTAGAAAAAAACTATAAA
The DNA here is from genome assembly GCA_004027915.1 of Capromys pilorides. Classification (NCBI taxonomy): domain Eukaryota; kingdom Metazoa; phylum Chordata; class Mammalia; order Rodentia; family Capromyidae; genus Capromys; species Capromys pilorides. The sequence goes on from PVKN010024633.1 coordinate 11,067, forward strand.
ATTTATTCCGAAGGCACAAATCAAGGGGAAAGTTTGTTACTTGCCTGAGCCCAGCTACCATATTGTTTGAATATTGCTCAGCATCTCTCACTTTTTATACAACTATTTATTGAAATAGAAAGCCTTTCTCTTCTTTTTTTAACTAAGCTCCTAGCCCCATTTTTAATTCCAACTTCTAATAAAAGGGAAACGTTCCAGATACACTTGCAAGTTGTAAATTACTGCTGAAGAGCCTCTGAATTGCCTGTAGGACCAAGTTCACTTTCAAAATTATTACTACTCTGTAAACTTTCAATATCAAGCTATCAGTAGGTGTTGACCCACTCAGGGACTGAAGGGAGATTTTCACCAGTGAGGTCCTGGACTAAAGAACACACCTGTGTCAGAGAACAGCAAGCAGCATGAAGATGAGCAAAGGGCAAGAGCACAAGAGGCAATTTTTCTTTATTGCTTAATTCTTATACAGATTGTTCCTTCATGTTTACATTTGTGCATGCTGGACTCACTGGCACATGTGTAGTTGTCTGCTGCTAAGTCATAGTTGCAGAACTACATCCCACTGTGACCTTACACTAGGTAGCAGAAACACATCCTTTGTCAAAGATAAGGTGGCTGAGTGTGTTTGTATTTGCTTCTGCATCATCTCATCTATTTCATTGATTCTCAGGTCTAGTTTTCTTGTATTTTTTTTTTTGCCAACACAATACCTATTTGATCACTATAGCTTGCATGCCTATATCATAACATTTACTTTGAAAATAACAACATGCAGTATAACAACTATTATTGAATTCCTTTTATATTGTTTAGTGAAATTCTGTCATTTATATAGTTTTTTCTTACTATTTTAATCTCTGTAAAAAATAAAATAAAGAGCAATAGGGGCTGGGGAGATAGCTCAGTAGAATAAATGCTTCCCTGACAAGCACAAGGGTCTGAATTCAATCCCTAGTCCCGAAAAAAAAAAAAAAAAAAAAAAAAAAAAAAAAAAAAAAAAAAAAAAAAAAAAAAAAAAAAAAAAAAAAAAAAAAAAAAAAAAAAAAAAAAAAAAAAAAAAAAAAAAAAAAAAAAAAAAAAAGAGCAATAGACACTAGGTCTGTTGGCCCTGAAGAGAACCAGGGACCAGAAATCAATGAAGATGAGCAGCAGAGGCCAGCACTCAGCAGGATCAGCCAATGGCATTCTGCACAAACCACACTGTTTGGCTGTGAACAACAGTGGCAGAGGACAGGATCCAAAAGTGTCAGCGCACAGCATTCCACATTTTCTGATGTTGTGCAGTGGCATCAGAGCTGCAAGCAGCGATACACTTTTCCAGTTTATTATTTCCATCTGAATCAAGCAATAGAAACTTGAGTTGGCAACAAAGATGCCCAGTCTGGTGAGGGCTTTCATGCTTCACATCCCATGGAAGTGCTAGGCAAGCACTTATTCTACTGAGATATCTACCCAGCCCCCTAATTTTGTTTAATTAACAACTGAAAATATGATACTGCCAGTAAAAAATACCACATGCTGCACCAACCCAACCCCCAGGGCAGGCTGAGCTGGACATAACATAAATAAATAAAGTTAAAAAATAAAAGAAATTTCTGCTTATTCTTCTATTGTCTCCTAATATGTTTTTTTCCAGTGACCTTTTCAATATAATTGTTGGCACACTATCACATTATAGAAGCTTGCAATTCTGTATGGTTTATATTCTGTAACTTAATTAAAAGTAACTGTTGAGTCCCAATATTATTTAATATACATGCTGGATTACTGATGTTGCTGAAGTGCACTTATTATTAGTTTTGTATGACTTAATTATGCTTTATTATGTTGTCTTTATGTACAATGGTTCCAGTAACCTTGTTAAAACCAGGAAAGAACTATGAAAGATCTGTAACTGTTTATTTAGTTCTATCAAAATGGAGATGCTACATTTTGTTTATTGCCTAAATTTTATTTCTTGATAAGCTGGAGAATTAGAATGATTTTTATTTTGACAGATGTTTACTGAAATAAATAATATCCTACTTTTTAAAGTTTCTGTACTACTATAGAATGATTATTCTAAGCCATAGTTAGATGATTTATCTAAATTTATATTTAATAAACAAGGAGAATTATTAGTCCATAAAATGTGTGGTGTAATGAGTGTATCATTAGGCTTAGGAACTTACCACAGAAAATGCACTTGAAAACAGGCATATTTATCATTCAAATATAGATAAATAAAGTTATACCCACACACAAACTTTTCATCTGAGACTTAGATTTAAAAAGCAAAAACACAAAGGGAATATTACTATACACTGTTATTCTATAACTATGATATACTTATTATACATGACATTTTAACAATTTAAAATATTAATCATTGAGAGTCCTCCAGCCTGCCACCAGGGCAGCCTACCATCATCAGCCAGTGCCAGGCCCACCAGGTGAGACCTCCGATCTGCTGCCAGTGCAGCCTACCATTGTCAACCAGTGCCAGGTCCGGAATGTGAGACTGCCAGCAAGCTGCCAGCACAGCCTGATCAGCCAGCATCAGACCCACCAGCACCAGGGTTGACAGGTGAGGCCTCCGGCCCACCACCAGGGCAGCCTACCATTATCAGCCAGCTCCAGGCCCACCAAATGAGACCCCCGGCTGGCCACCAAGGCAGCCTGCCATCATCAGCCAGCGTGAGGCCATCCAGGTGAGAACTACAGCCTGACACCAGTGCAATCTACCATCATCAGCCAGCATCAGGCCTGCCAATGCCAGGGCCACTAGAGCAGCCTACCATCATCAGCCAGGGTCAGGCCTGCCAGCACCAGGCCCACCAGCTGAGACCTCCAGCCTGCCGCCAGTGCAGACTACCATCATCAACCACCAGCAAGCCCACCAGCCAGAGTCACACCCACTGCTTGAGACCTCTTCCGGCCTGCCACCAGAGCAGCCTCTTACCCAGAGCCAAGCTCGCCAGGTTAGACCCCCCTCCCTTGGCCTACAAACAACGCAGCCAACCCAGCAGCCTGGACTGAATGAATAACCTGCGGGCACACAGTCTTGCACCAAACATCACAGCTACTCAGAATGATACACACAAGGAGCAAAATACAATCTCAGGTCCTGAGTTCACCTGAAACAAATATGGGAGACACTATCATATAAGAAAAAGGGAATCATGAAGCTAAAATCTCTGAATTCATAGAATCTAAAGTAAACAAACAAATGCAGAAACATATACAGGATTGCGAATTGGAGATAACCTCTGAAGTTAAAAAAGAAATCTTTGAATTACTACAGACTGAAGTTGAAAAACACCTGCAGAAAGCATAGAGG
>PVKN010024634.1:0-14382 GCA_004027915.1 Capromys pilorides
ATTTGCAGAACAATAGAATTTGTTGTTCAACATATTATGTAAGGAAATGAACTCTTTTGAGCCTGAAGAGATGGGTCAGTTTGGAAATACGCCAGTCTCATTTTGTCAAACAATTATTTACATGTTTACAACAATGCCAAAAGTAACTACCATTGAAAAATAGATTGGTGTCCATCAGCCCTTGTTAAGTAGTTATATTGAAAGTAAACCGTTAATTCCCATAAAACAGCCTTCAAATTGGTAGACTTTCTTCAAACGTCCATTATACTGAAATTCAGTAGAATCGATGAATTTAAATTCTTCGGGATAATTTCCTGGTACTATATTGAGCTAGCTAAAATCCTAACCCTACATAAATCATATAGAGCTTTTACTATCTGAGCATAGTTAGCCTATAGAAAAGAATCCAAAATGACCTTCTGAGTAGACAGAACTTCAACCAGGCCAAGCCCCTATCTATGACAGAGTTTAGTAAAGGATGCAGTTTTCACTTGGACAACAGTTCTAAAAGCAGAAAGATGAATTCCATACCCTGTCTTCCTTTAATCATCAGTTACAAATCATTCAATCAAACACAACCCCAATATCTTATAGGATATTCTGATATTGCTCCAGCTGAATGTCTAGCATCAGGGATAGCACCTCCGCAAAAGAGAATGTAGGTAGGCAATTGCCCAGTATGAAGATAGAATCTTTACTCTGCATTGATCTGACTAGCCAAAACCCTGCCTAAAGGCCTGACTTCAGACAAAGTCCAATCTGATTTAGTTATTTTGTTGTAAAATTCACATAAAAGTCCATAAGCCACTGACAAAGCTAGAAATCCTCTCTATTTAAGTAGGATCTAAAGCTGCTGCCTTCGGACAAACTATCAGCATCTTCCTATTGAGTGTCCTCCTCACTTTCCAACACCTAATGGGTGTTTATAAATTCACATGAATGTCACAGCTCCAAGAGATTTTAGGTATCCATGAATGAAACTTTCAAAAAGAACAATCATACTCCACTATCTTGTACCATTTAGAACTTTGTGGTATGTAGGTGAACAAGTGAAAGGTCTAGGGTGAGAATGGAGAGACATTTATCAATGAAGTGGAATTTAATAGGAGTCACAATCAGAGGCACAATACAGAGTCTATAAATTATGGAATAAACATTATTTACTTACAAGCTTATAGGAAAAAGAAAAGTTCCTGCTTGAAGCAGAAGACACTAGGAAGGAGCAGATGATACCCTTGGTCAGTATCACAAAGCTGACCATCACAGACCCCCGGGACGTCACTGGCTTATATGTAGATTGGTGAGATTTCTGAATATGTGCGGTCATTCTTTCCCTTCTAGTGCTTTTCTACAGAAATGTTAACAGATGGTAAAAAAAAAAAAAAAGAGTTGAGAGGAGTAGCTATCCAGAAGAGTCGGGCCTCTCTCTCTTCTTGGGCCTACTCTGGAAGAACCTCATAAAAAGGAAGACAATAGTGGGTCAAGTCCAGTCTCTATAGCATAAGGAGGTTAATTGGTCTCCAGGCTTCTCAGTTATAATAAGTTCTGGCCAAAGTATGAATGGCTAATATCCTTATGGTGGTCATCTAATATGGCCGATGCCCTTAAAGCAAAGGCCCACCTTCCCAAGACCACCTCCCCCTTCTTTTCCAAGTTAGCCCAGGATACATTTTCCTTTCACTCTTCCCACTGCCTCAGGGAAGACCCTAATCAGCTCCCTAAGTTATATATATAGACCTCCCCTTCAAACTCCACCCCTGGCCAAAGGCCATAAAAGCCGTAGCCTCTTTGTCCTGGTCCTCAAAGAAAATAAAACCCCTATTCCTTCTTTGCTTCTGCTTGTTTCTCTGCTGCACTGGTTACGTGGAAAAAAAAAAGACAGAAAAAACAACAACAAAAAACAACCCTACAAAGTTACACTGTAAGGAAACAAGGAAAGGTAGAAACAGTCACGTTACATTATTACCACAAGTACATTATGGCAAGTAGCAGAAGATTTCTGTGCCTTCATTTCTTTTGTATTCTGAAAAATGATAGGATCTCCTAGGATTTTGAGAAACAAATAAAATTAAATTGCTTTAAATTAGTGCCTGAAATAATTGCTGCATCAAATACTTTGTTGGAGATGATGAAGTGGCTGATATTTATGAAGATGAATGCAAAAGCACATCCATTATTTAAGGAGGTGCATCCTGTGGTCACAATCCGTCTTCCCGTCTCTTCAACCCCATGCCATGCATGCTGACATTCCCGGCAGTGGACAGTGTACTCAGCATCAGTGTGCAGTGGCCACAGGGCCTCCTCGTGCTTTCCCTGCACTGGCACTGCTCCTCTCAGGGAGCTTGGCCTGGCTGCTGTTAATCACCACTCACATAATTAACTGACACCTATTCAAGGAAGCCTTGCCTAACCTTACTTGAAGCAAGTCCCTTCCCTTCATTTCTCTCTTCCCCCTGGTTCCCATTCTCCTTAAGTTTATCATACCACAAAGAAGTTTGTTAGTTGAATACTACTTATTCTTATCCAGTACTGTATTATCAGACCTACAATCTGCCTGCATAGGTTATTGTTAGCTCACAGCCAGATAGCTCAGTGAACTAAAGTGCCTGCTTAGGCAGACACAAGGACCAGTTCCATATTCCACGTGCCGTGCTGGCCCTGCCCCTGGGATGCACTGAGATGGCTACTGAGATTAGACGTCAACCTATAATCCCAGCACTTGGGAGGCTGAAAACAGGATCATCACTACCAGTCTGATCTGCATAGTGAGACACTGTAGACCCTGTCCTAAACACACACACACACATACACATTCGCATGCACACACACACACACACACACACACACACACACACACACAGATTATTGCTAGCTATCAACTGGCTGCTAATTAATTGTCAGGACTCGGAAGCATTCACAGTGTTGTGTCCCAAGAAGCAAATATCTCAAGCAAGCTTCACAGAGAAGGACAAAATTACACTTTAATGCAAAGTCTGTCTCTCTGTCCTTCTGTTTCTCTCTCTTCTGTTCTCTCAGCCTCTCTCCCTCTCTCCCCCCTTCCTTCCCTCTCTCCCTTCCTCCCTTCTTTCCACCCTGGCTCCTTTTCTGTCCAATCTTCAGATGAAAGGTGTTATGGTTTATGTCTAGTTGTCCCCTCAAAGCCCCATGCAATCATGGGGCGGGGACTTCTAGAGTTTGAGACATGAGTCATGATCCACTGGGATTGTGTTTTAGTACTAATAGGATACAATTGGTTCCTCCCTGGAGCATGACCTGGACCTGCCTAGGATATGATTGGCTCCTCCCTAGAGCAGGATCAAGGGCCCATCCTAGGGTATGATTGGTTCTACCCTAGGGCACAATGGGCCCACGTCAGAGTGATTGAGCACAAAGAGACTTTTTAAAGGGCTGTTGCTCTCTGCTCCCCTGTTGTTCTGCCGCCATGAACTGGATGCTCTCTGCCCTGTTCCACTCAGCCTTGGGCCAGCCGAATATGGACTGAAACCTCCAGCAACTGTGAGCTAAATAAACCTTTCCTTCCTTCATTTTGAGCGTTGGGTATTTGTCCCAGCAAGAAGTAAAAGTAACTAAGACAAAAGGTAAACTAGGGGGAAGGATTTGGATAGCATAGCCAGTTTCTTTCACCTAAATGAGAGTTAAAAGTTGAGAAAACTGGGTTGAAGAGAGAGCTCAATGGCTTAAGTTCCTGCCTGCCAAGGCAAAGTCCCAAGTTCATCCTTGGTGAAAAAAGAAAGAAAAAGGAGAGAGAGAGAGAGAGAGAGAGAGAGAGAGAGAGAGAGAGAGAGAGAGAGAGAGAGAGAGAAGGAAGGAAAGAAAGTTGACGCAAAGATGTAAGTCTTGGACCGCCCACATATGAATACTTAAGCTCCTCCAAGTGAAAAACCTTGTATTGTTGAAATCTCCTTTTCTTTCTACTTTCTCTTCCTATTTTCCACGATTACCTCCTGTGTAGGAAGTGAAGAAAACTGTCCAAGCTGTGAGACAATTTGTATTTCTTGCAAGTTTCAACCCTTGGCCTTACAAATGTCAGATGCTTACTACATTCTGTTGGTCTTACTATGTCTACAAGATCCTAAAGTACAATCAGGGACAGGCACATGCTCCAATGGCATTTAAATTATGGATTAAAGATTGGAGAATCCATCTTTAAACATTCAGAAAGCCAAATCTTGTTCAGCAAGGGCTGAGAAATGTAAACCATCAGTTTAAATAGGCACTGCCTACCTCTATTCCTTTAAATTGATCTAACATCTAAATTTTGCTTCCTATTCAAATACAATATTTTTTAATATTTATGTACTGTTATTTTAATTTTAAATTTCTATTTTTATAGGCAAAGGACAATTGAGCAGAAAAATGTTATCCCTTCTCTCTGTAGCTATTCATGCTGTGAGGCAACCTGTTTTACTGTTTAAACCTGTGTTTGTTCTGTTTCATTTGTGCAGGAGAAAACAGTTTTGGCACCTTTAAAAATCAAAGATCTATCACTCTACAGGAGAACATAGCCCTGCTAGGAAAGAAAAATATGAGGAATAGCAAAAAGCTACTGTGCTTCTAAAAATCATAACAGGTTTATGAATCACCTGAGAATCTTGCAAACTGTAGAATCTGATTTGATATGCATTGAATGGAGTCTGAGATTCAGCGTTCTAGGTAATACTGGTGTGGCTGATTCTCACTGTTTTTAGACTATACTGTTAAGTAGCTGAGAAATACAAATCATTTGAGAGCGTTTAGTACTTCCAGTTGTAGTGACACACAGATGCAACCGCTATAATTAATCTGCAAAAGCCACCCATAAATCCTTTCCCCCTCATCGATAAGTGGAGCTTATTTCTTCATCTTTGAGTGAAACAGGCCATGATTGCCTATGTTTCACATACAGCAGCGATTTGCCAGATGATGAGGGTTCAGTGCATTGACACTGAGCCTTCTGTCTTGCTGTTCTTGGGAACTTGCAGTCACTTTGGGGCCCCAACCTGCTGGAGGATGCAGGATGCAATGTCGTGGGAAGAGTGCTGAGGTGGCCCAGGCAAGCAGGGTGGGGTGGGGGTGGGCCAGGCAATGGGTTCAGCTGGTAGCCCACAGCTGCCATTGCCATGAGTGGGGCTGTCCTGGACTATCCTATCCTAGGGAATTTCCCAGGTGATAACAAACCTTCAAGCAAACACTGCAGATATCAGTCAATCTGCTCCATACAGAAGGTACCCTAGGCAAAGACACAGACACAGATACTAAATGATAGCAGAGTTTATGACTATACTTTGGAGGCTGCTATAGAGTGTAAAGCAGGCGGAGTTAAGCCGGAGGTAAAAGATCTTCCTCATGCTTATGATTTCCCTTCACATCTTTAGTCTACATTGTATAGTTGTACTCTTACATAATAGCGATTGCAAGTGCATTTGAACCTTTTCTAGTCTTATAATTAAATTCATTTTCCTTTTACTTTACTATGCTGAAAAGTTCTGCTCGGAGGTTAAGTCACTTGTGAATTGAGCCGGGTTCCAAACGGCAGAACATTTTTGTCTTTAATATAGAGGTAGAAATTTCAAAAATTCTCTTCATTGAGATACAAGGTGTCTCAGATGCTTCTGTTGAAATATATAAATATGGAGCCGGCTTCTGAAGGACATGCCCTCCAACGTCACCTTGTTTTGCATCTGAGAAGGGAACATAAGGTCTATTCACCAAGGGATAATATTATGCTGACAGGAGATGCCAGTGTCAGATCTTTAGGGTGAAGGGCACACTCAACACTGGCCAGTCTTTGACACAGAGCCCATAGGAAGACAGGGCGATTGCTATGCACTTCCATTGCAGAATTACTCCCCTCAGTCCCTTCCCTTCCCCACTGGGAAACGCTGACCACCTGGGTGTGCTTCCAAAATAGTTTAATCTCAAATGTATTTTTTCTCTACTTCACAGACACCTGAAATGCGTAGAAATCCCAGCCTCCCAGCCACGCTTCTATGCCAGGGGTTCCTTACTGCAGACCGGGCCAATGTCACCCAATTTCATTAAAATGATACTTTTAAGAAGATAGCCAACTTTGGCCTCTGCCTCTTCCTCTTCCTCCACATGGAGAGTCGTCATTTTGAAAAAGGATTTGCATTTGTGTGTGGCATTCCACAAACTGAATACAGCCTGTAGTGCTGCTTGGTTCGTAAACGAGCCAGTAGATTATTATTATTATTATTTGTCTGTTTTTAATTAGAGCGCCTTTAGTCAAAACAAGTAATTAGTAGGTAGCACAGGTTCTACCATCTCCTTTCCTCCAGGTATGACCCGCAGCCACACTACCTCACTAAACTGTAAGGACTTCTGCTTGTGCATCAGCTGAAGCCTAACCTTCCTTTCCAAGAGTTTGCATCTACAACCACCTCTCTCACTACCTAGCACATTCCAGAGAATCCTCCATCTGTATGTCCAGATGTCCAGTCATGATCCTCAATTGCTTACTCTTAGCTCCAAATGTCAGCACTTGCTTTTGCATCTTCTGCTTTCTTACACTCTTCTATCCTTGGGGAACTTGTTTTACTGGAGTCACCTTAAATTATGGCTTAGGAAAAGTATCCTGTACAAGACTGTCAGTCTCATGGCCAAGCCCCCATTGCCTGTCTCTTCCTGCCCCACACAGTATTCCACTCCAACAGATGGTTCAGGCTCCCAGCTGCTCCTCTTGCTCTTAATACACTTTTCCTTACCCTTTATATTCAAGAGAAGCAGGAAAGGTAGCAGCCTTCCCAACTGAGCCCTAGGACTAACACTCAGGTCTCGCTACCCTCCTCTTTGTCCTACCTATGAATCACACTCTGCACAGCTCAGAGCATGCAGCAGCCTTTAGCAGCCTTTGCTGCAGACTGTGGTGCCCTTTGCTACCTGCCCATCCGGTCAGCTCCTCTCCTCTTTCTCCTTACTTCTCTTCTTCTCTTTGTTCACTTCTCTGGAGCAATCGCTGGGATCACAGGCCTGGCTGATAGCTCTATTGCAGAATGAATCACCTTGCCTCATCGGTCCTCACCTTCGAGCTAGATCTGAGAACACTGATGTGAGGGAACATATTCCACTGTCTTACCAGCAGAAACTCCATTTGACTTAAAACAACTTACAAAAACACATAAATACAACATCAGACAGGTATGGTAAATAATTAAAAAGCATTCTAAAGGTGCCTGAGGGAGATAAACAAGCAGTTCCTGAGAACAGGAGAGAGCTTGAATGAAGGGATAAAGGCATCCATCTGTGTAGACTAATTTACCACAGCAGACCCATTGCTCATGGATGGTGCAAGATTTCCTAAACAAAACAGATTGGCCAAAAGAGGTCACTCGTAGCCTTTATCTATGGCTAGAAGGAATAGGTTAGATTAACTGATATGAATTAGAAGGATGATAGTTGTTCAGCTTTTCCCAGAATTTCTTGGGGCCCAACAAACAACAGGTTTTGGTACCAGCAGTCTGCTTTAGTTGCTTAAATTTGAAATTTTGAAATACTTCCAGGGGTGGGGAGATAGCTGAGAGGTCTAAGCACCTGCCTGGCAAGTGCAAGGACCTGAGGTTTGATCCCTGATACTTCATGCCTTGCCAGCCATGGAAACTCAATGTGATGGTGTAATTTTGTAATCCTGGTGCTGGGGAGACTGAAACAGGGGGATCATTATGAGTGTGAGATGCATAGTAAGACCCTGTTTGAAATAAATAAGAAAGAAAGAAAGCAAAGAAGGAAGGAAGGAAGGAAGGAAGGAAGGAAGGAAGGAAGGAAGAAAGAAAGAAAGAAAGAAAGAAAGAAAGAAAGAAAGAAAGAAAGAAAGAAAGAAAATACAAAGAGAAACACTTCTGACACAGAGCCATCATTTGGGTCTTGAAGGACCCTCCACCCCCAGAGGCCCATATGTTCAAGGATTTTCCTTGAGAGGTGGGGTAGGAAGTGTATTAAAAGGTACACTATAATGTGAGATCTTCTGGTCATAAGGGGATCAAAACCAAAGCCATGCACCCAAATGAACCTTCGTGCTCTTAAATTGATTTATCTAAAGTATTTGTTATACTAATGAAAGCATTAAGACCTATGGTTTTAGCCAATTTAATGTCAAATTCACCTATATATGACAAGTAAATAAATGTCTTTGAGAAAACTGGTACTTGGTTTCAAATATAACCCATGAGAAATGCAGCTTCTCAAGACTGAGACAAAAAATGTGTGGTGAATCTCAAAGAATGGAACAGTCATACACACTTCTTGAATATAAATGAAAAATCTTGTCACCACAGAACATTTTTCCCACTTTTTTTTTAAAGTTTATTTTATTTTCTTAAACCTCATTTATTTGTTTGCGTTATGGCCGGCTCAGCCTTCCCCGGGGGGGTGGGGGGCGGTGCAGCATGTGGTGCCTGGGATCAAGTCATGGTCCCTGAGGTGGCCTAAACTTCCTGATGCACATGCTTTAGACCACTGAGCCATCTCAACAGCCCAAAGTTGGAGTTTTCTTTCTTTCTTTTTTTTTTTTTTTTATTTTTTTTTTTCAGTACTAGGAATTGAACTCAGGTCCTTGAACATGCCAGGCAAGCACTTATTCTACTGAGCTATCTCCCCAGCCCTTTTATTCCTCACTTTTTAAAGGGAATAAAAAATAACAAAAGTTAGAAATGATACAGAATTTCACTAAACAAGAAGTTAGAAATTCAACAATGGTTATTATATTGTATATTGTTATCTTAAAATTAATTGTGAAGAATACCAGACATAAGCATGCAGAATTGGCCAAAAAATTTAGAAAAGACAAACAAATTTACGCATTAACTGTTTTTTTCAATAGAACAGTAGAAATTATAAATATAGTTATCCAAGCTACTTTGTATATATAGATATAGAAATATTTTTTTCCTTTCTTGTTTTTTCTCCTTTCCCTCATTTTTTAGTAACACTGGATTCAGCCATTTTTCAAACATTGATTCCTTTGTGAAAACAATTTGACTGTGCATCTACTTCACTAAAGGCCCTAAATGCTCGTGAGTACCTGGAAGGAACCCTGCAGGGCCCCAAGTTCCAGTGCTGTTGTGGAAGTAGAACTATCCACCAAGTACTGAGTGGAAAAGCAAGTGTCAGAAGAAGGCAGGGTTCAAGGTCCAGGGAACAGACCCAGTCAGATAGCTCAGGCAGTGTCCCAATCCCCTGAAGGAGAAGGAGCCACAGGGCACATGAAGGTGTTGTGTGTGGGGGCAGCACAAGGAGAGGAGGGAGCTGCAAAGTAGCCATTGAAGATGAAACATGTCCGACCTTTCAGGAGGACAATTTGCGTTAGGTTTTGACAGTCTTTTAAAAATCTTCACCTTCTAAGTACCAATTTCACTTCTAGAATTAAAATGTAAGGATACAGTTACCCAAATGTGCAAAGGTGCATGTAGGAGGGCATTGTCATATCGCTTCTTAGAGCAACTAAAATCAGTAACAAACGACTAAACAAGAGGGCACAAATTCCAAGAGAATATATATCCAAAATTTAGTGCTTATCTGTTTAGTTGGCTTTTAGTTCACTTGATCATCATTTAACATGTTGTATTTTAATTTATTTTGCTCAGTTTTGCATTTATTCAACATAAAATTGTCTACAAGAAATATCCATGTGCCACAGCAGCAGATGGGCAATGATAAGAAAACTAAGGAATCGTGTAGTATAGGAGAACCTCGGTAACATCACAGACCTTCAAGAAAGACAGCCCTAGTGCACCTGCAGGCCACATCCCGTCACTCAGTCCTACTGTCCCAACCGATGAAGAATTGAGAATGACAGAGCAACATGTTGAGCAGGCCCAGAAGATCAATCATCCCAAAACTGCCTACTTGGGAAGCCTGAGGTCAATCTTAGGCCAAATGTTAGAATACCCTGATTTCCTAAAGATGGCAGAGAAAGACCAGAGAATCCCCCCAGTCTGCCTTCCTGAGTGCTCTGTGCCTCTGACTATGCAGATTTCAGAGCCACACCTTAACCCAGGGTTAGGGCTGCATGCCTTCAGCTTCAGCATCAGAGAAGTCTGAGGCAGGAGGGTCACAAGTTAGAACCCAGCCTGGGCAACCGCTGGGCATAGCTTCTTTCTGAAAAAAAAAAGAAAACTGAAACAAAGCAGCTGGGATATAGCTCTGTGCAAAGTAGCCTTGGCCTTGGTCTCCTGTGTTGGGGTGGCAGGGCACTTTATTTAGAGGTGCTTTATATAGAGAACTTCTACGGAGCTTATGATCTTTGTGCTTGAAACCTAGTGGGAGGCAGAGGCATGGTTCTGAAAGTTTGCTTTGGTTTCTGACCTAATTCCACCACCAAGGAGAGGCCATCATTTCCAATTTGTGTCTCTTCAATTCTTCAATTACAAAACTAGACAGTCAATGATGTCTTGGTTTCTATCTCAGGTCAGCATTTGTCAGGGCTTCCACAGAACACATCTCTAAATTTAGTGAGTTTTCTAGGACTACGGGCTAAATGTAGATTTGATGCAGTGGGTCTAAGGAGAGCCTGAGACTTTGCATTTATGTCATGCTTTGATGTCACTGGTCCATGGCATCTCCTTGGCAATGCACATGATCTTATTAATTCCCCCAGGCAGCACTAACATAGCCATCCTTAACCCTCCTTCACCAACAATGGAGTATCTTATGTATAGTTGCATTGATAAAAACTTGCAACACAGGAGCCCCAGCAGAGCTATTTTACTTTTAACTACTTGAAATTGCTAAATGCCCCTTGAGTTCTAGAATATTCTGGTTAGAGATTACTGCTTCAGGAGCTGGCCAAATAGCTCAGTGGCTTAAAGCAACTGCAAGCAGGCACAGGGGTGGGGGTTCAATCCCTGGGCCTGCCATGCTGCCCCTGGGGGCACACTGAGATGGCAGTTGAGACAGTGTGTAGTGGTGTGCGCCTGTAATCCCACCTCTTGGGAGGATGTAAACAAGTGGATCACTATGAGTTTGATATAGTAGTGAGACCCTGAACACCTTGTAGAGCCTTCCTCCTCCCCCTCAAAAAAAGAAATTACTGTTTCAGTTATATACAGTGCACAGGATGAAGGCAAACTGTCAGTGAAGATGGGAAGGATGAGGAGTCCCCTTTCATGGAGAAGAGGCTGGAGATGGAGACAGCAGACAGACGGTATCAGCCTTTCAAGGAAGTCAGATCGAAGAGAGGCAGAAGTGGGCAAAACACAAAGTAACAGTTGGTCCAGCATACTGTGCTATGAGCAGAGCACAAGGCAGCAGTGACCAGAGCGGTGAGGAGAGGTCCAGGTGGCAGGCCAAGTCTCCTCGGGAACCGGCATTCCTTGAGTTCATTCCATGACTCCAGTTATTCACTAAGCACAGCACACACTTTCTTTTCATCCATATTGCTGCCTTACTTTAGGAGCTGCATGCCATCTGACAAAGACGGCTTCCCATTTCTAATTGCTTCTCCTACACAGACCTCCTGGGGAAGGTCTTAGTATCACTGCCTTCCTGCCCCACACGTATCTGTGGAGATGCCCTATCAAATGCCAGCCCTAGGGTGTGTGCCCGCAGAGACAATGAGGTTAATTCTCCCCTTTTGAAGTTGTGACACTCACCCTCCCTCCATTCCTCTAAGTGTTCTTTTGAAGAAAAGTCATGGTTCACTGCTAGTAAAAATTAAAGACAACAGCATGAAGATCAAAGTTCAGGCTGGTGCTGTCGATGGCAGAATATTAAAGTTGCCACTCAAGTTTCTCCTTCCTCAAACGCTGACAAGGATTGCTGCTGGAAACCAGTCCTCAGGATGAAGACTTTTTGCACTGGCTTCTCTCCCTTCACAATTCTGAATAAAATAAATAAACTGGGGGTGGTGCTCATTTGAGTTGAAGCAGTAGAGGTAATGATATGCCACTCACAATTGGATGTGATCTTCCTACCTTCACAGCATGGAGCACCAAGAAAATTAAACACGGTTTTCTAGAAGAGGCCACTAGATCAAGCTTGGGAGAGAAGTCTTTAATGCTTCTCCTCTGCCGAGATTCACTTGTAGCCTTCCTAGTTACCCTGCACTAGCTGTGGGAGCTTTTCTCACCTTCCTTCCTTAGTCAATGATTGTTCCCTGGCAATCAGTGTGGTAATTCAAGTGCACCCCACATTTTCCTCTCATTGACTTAATTTCAAAGATTGTTACTCTTTCTAATAGCAGTTGGGGACTGGATGCAATTTCCAATCACGTATTGGCATGAGATATAGATATAGATTAGATACAGATAGACAGATATAGATATATAGATATAGACATAGACATAGATATAGATATAAATGATAATGTGTATCCTCAGTTATTGAACTGTAATATATATGCAATCAAGTCATATATATATATATATATATATATATATATATATATAGTAATTGATCTGAGGATCTTGTGCTTGCCAGGCAGGTTTTTGTGCTGCTGAGCTATATTCACATCCCTGACCCTGAAACACATTCTCCACTTCTAAAATTACATCCGTAGCAGTTCAAGAATATGGGCTCAAGTTCCTTCCCCATAAAAACATACAAAAAGGTCAAAGATGTTTTCAAAGCATGTAGGATATTCTCACTAGATACTCAAACCTGAGCACCAAGACTGCCGACAGAAATGTATGCTTAGACTGGAAGAAGGGACTGAGCTAACAGACACATTGACCAAGACCCAACCTGATGCTCAGGTGGTCCAATGTTCTCCCAAGACAGCTCAAGAGATATGAGAGAAAAGGGGGAATGAAGGAGACATTTAGGTGAGCCCGTCGCTCTCTTTTATTCCTTTTTAGTATGTTGGACACTTAGAGGAATGAAATTAAAACTCGTGAAAAACAGTCATATCAACTTGCTGTGGTGACTCAAACGTTGTCGTTTCTCGATTCTACTTTGCTGAAACACTTGATTCATGTTGTTCTTATTTAACCTAATTTGCATAGATTTAATCAGTGCTGGTATGCTTAAAATACATAATAAATTGGGATTCTGCGACTTAAATGACTTAGAATAGCTAAATTTCAATAAAGCTCATTTCAATCTGTTAATGTATACGGCTCTGCTAAGGGGTTTAAAACTGTAGAAAAGATGCAACTTGCCGCACTAAAGGTGAGAAAGGTTTAAAGATACCATACAGATGAAGTGATTTGCAGGATAATAATGTGAAAAATTATATATATATTACAGCCTAGAACCATCTTCTAAGACTTGAGTAGCACACTTAGAGGAAAAATCACATAGAAATGCAGTGAATTTAATTTTATTCTCTTTCTTTCTTGCCAACACTCAACTCTTCTCTGCCTCTCTGTACCAGCTCTACAAATCAAGTGACATCCAAAGTGGGACCTCTTCTTGCCATTTGGCAGCCTTTCTGGCCACTTTGCCAAGTTGCATGCATTAGGAGGATTTTCTTCCTAGCAGCCATGGGGATTGGGAGGCTGCTACTCATAGCTCCTGCTCAGTGGCTGGGGGATGCTTACCCTTCTCTCCACCTGCCGAGCCCCCTGCCCCAACCCTTTTGAGCTTTTGGCTCCATCAGCTGGCCTGATGTCAGCAATAATTGTCTTGGCAAGAGGTAAATCCACTTGGTGGAGCAATTGTTTGCCTGTCTGTTAAAGTGTTCTGCAGCATCTTGGAAGTGCCAGGACAGAGACTGCCAGTGTCCAGTGCAGAGCTGGTGGGAGGCACGAGAAAGGAGAGGCAAGCACACTGAGCTGGAGCGCCAGATGACCATCTGTGCCAGGAACCAGCTCTGTGACCTTACATGATCCTTGATGTGTCTGGGTCTCAGCTTCACCACGGTCAGAATGAAGAGGGTTGATTTTCTAATGTCTCTTCTCACTCTTAAGACAGCATGTGATGTCTAGAACATTTTATATTTGTGCTCAATTAAATGATGCATCTCAGAGATGACTGACCCGGGCAGAACACAGATGAATACAAAATGGATATGATTCATGCCCTGTTCATATGACTTTTCCTGAAAAGTACCATTGATCTTTGGTGACTTTAATTCCATAGGTTGAGTCCTACAACTTAGGTGATAAGGATGACTACAGAGATCTGATAAAAATGTCCAATCTAGGACCTAAGCCCTCCCCATTCCAGTGTGTGTACCATGATTGCCAATACCCTCTTATACTGAATTTCTTAGAGGACCAAATGATAGGAATTGCAAGGGACGAGCCAGAAATCCACATTCTAGTCCTCTTTCCACCTCCTTGGGCATCCATCTCCAGGAAGCAGGCTGGTCCATGTTCATTTTCTTCAGGCTTACTCAACCATTTCTGAGTATGGCCAGCAGGCAGGTCCCTGACAATGTAGCCCAACTATCCTAGTTGGAAGGAGGGAGAGGGAGAGGGAGAGGGA
>PVKN010024635.1:0-14376 GCA_004027915.1 Capromys pilorides
TGTTAATGTTTAATTGTTTGACTACTCTTACATATCTATAGCTATTCATCTAAACAGATTTGATGATGAAAATATGTAATACAACCATTATTAAATTTTTCTTGTTTTGAAAATCTTGTACTATATATACTCTTGCTTGTTACTGTTTTCCTGTTTCTGCTATTTTTACTCTTTAAAATAAAATCTAATAAGATTTAAAATAAATAAATAAATATAAATAAATAAATACATTGAAAAAAAAAAAAAACAAGAGAAAAGTACCTAAGACAAATGCTGAGTGTGTCCCAGACATTGTCACAGGCCAAGCTGATCTCACTACCTGGGGCGGTGAGGGGTAAAACAAAGCTCAGAGCTTCCTGAGGGCGCTGGCTTGAGGCAGGTCCTTCAGCGTGGAGCACAGAGATGCGTGCCTGGAGTCTCAGCTATTTGGGAGGCTGAGGCAAAAGGATCACTTGAGCGCAGGAGTTCAGGGCCAGCCTGGGCAACATGGTAGCACTGCATCTCAAAACAAAAAGAGCAAGCTACAATAAAAACAGAGCGAGTTCCCAGGACTTGCCGTGAACCTTAGACAGGCCACCTTTCATTACCTGCAGAGAAAACTGAGGTCCAGCCCGGGGGAGAGGAAGTGGCTGCGGATGGGAGAGACAGTGGCGTAGCAGAAGCAAGGCAGGTTTCTCCTCCTGGGAACCCCATGCCAAACACCCTGCTATTGCCCCGCAAACGTGACTTGCAGGGATAACCAGGCAGGAGGGCCTGGACACAGAGGTCACAAGGCGCCTCTGCAGCTGCGACAGACCATCCTGAGCTGGGAAGCGGGGGAGGCGGGTAGACAACAGGCAGACCTTGGAGGAAAACTGAGGCACCTGCTTCCCTTCAAGCCCCAAAGGGAATTCTGGTCCCTGCAAGCTGTTCCCACCCAAAACACCTTGGCTGCAAAAATAATCATTGCTGATGGTACAGATTCTTGTGAACACTGTCTATGGGACGTTAAAATGAAGCTGTTGTCATTAACATCATTGTCATGGAAGCTGAACAATTGCTGACCATATGCATGCCCCGAAAGAGAGCAGAGGAGACGGATGGTTTTCTTAAACACATTAAAGTTTTCACAGAAACTGCGAAACAGGAAGAAGTAGAAATTGAATCCCTATATCGGTACCCGTGTACACCTAGGGAGTAACACATAACACAGGGAAGCTGAAGGACTGTTTTTGGCACTAGACATCAGGGATGCTGGCATCACAAGATAAAGACTGGATGTTTATTTTCCACTTAGTACATTTATCTTTCATTGACGGGAAACAAAGGAACAAACCTTTAATGCTGGAGCCATTCCCTCATTGGCTTCAGAGGGCGCCCTTGGGGGTAGGTGCTGGGATTTGACTTTTCTTTCTGCCGTCTCTCGTGGGCCCTTAAGAGTGAAAGGTATGAAATGCTTGTCTCGGACCAGGGAGATAGCTCTGTGGCACAAGCGCCTGCCTGGCAAGCACAAGGTCATGAGTTTGAACCCTGGTCCTGCCAAAAAAAAAAGGATAGAAATGCTCGTCTGGCACTCACTAATGTTGAGGCTTCCAGACATTGTGAACATCCCCCGCAGCACCATCAAACACAATCATGAGAGTTTTAAAGCCAGGGCCAGGCCCCATAGAAGGCAGACATCCAGCTCACCAGCAGAGGGGCCGTACCAGCAGCTTCCTGGGTAGAGACCTTTCTGGACTCTTCAGGGCCCAGACTGTAAGACTGGTAAGAGCCATGGCCCTTAGCGTACCTGTGCTGCAGCGTACCCTGTAGAGCCCTTTGCAGAAGCTGTGGGATCCGATTCTGAGTCTGTAAATCTGTTATTTGGGGGAGGGAGTGCTGGGGGTTGAACCCAGGGCCTTGGACTGCACTGTGTCCCCGTTTTTTAAAAATTTATTTTGAGATAGGGTCTCACTAAGTTGTTAAGTTGCTTCAATTGAGCTCAAATGTCTGCCTCAGCCTCCCCGAGTGCTGGGATTACAGGTGTGTGCCATCGTGACTGATTTAACATGCTACTTTTAAAATCTCTTCTACTTAAAATAGGTAGGCTGGATTTTGCCGTCTGTATGTGAGCACTGGCTCATAACTCGAGTCCTAAGGAGATAAGCGCCACGTTCCAGAAGCGGAGGTGAGGTCCACGCACAGACCCCTGAAAAGATATCAGAACCTCTCCACCAACGTTGCCACAACCTGGAGACGGGTGCTGCACTCAGAGCTTGGAGAACTTGCTCAGTGTACCACAGTTTCAGCAGAGACTGCAAAAGGCCACCATCTCTGGGGTGGGGTGGGGTGGGGATCACTAGGGGTTCTTGGGAGCATTCAGTGGAACAGCACTCCCCATGGGCCTGCGGTGAGCTCACCCCTGCGCCCCAGTTGTCACTGATCCTACCCAAAGGAGGTGCAAGACCTCAGAGGGAGGAAGCCAGAAGTGGACCATAGGGCGGAAAGGCAGGAGTCACATGCGTGGCCTTGAAGAATCGATAGGTGACAGAGTGCTGCCAACCCCAGCAGTGCCCCACGGGGCAGTGCCACCTGGGGAAGTCAAAGGCTTCCTGCTCTCTCCTCTCCTGCCTTCCGTAATTCTGAATCTGGTTCACACTTAATGCAGCCCCAATCAAATTCCTAACACCATTCTTCACAGACCTGGAAAAAACAAATTCTAAAATTCATATGGAACCAGGAGAAACCCATCATAGCAGAAGAAATCTTGGGGGTGGGGAGAAAAAGAGCAAAGTGGGAGGGAGGCACATGGACTTGAAGTTACTGGCGAAGCCACCGTGGTACAAGCAGCATGGCACCAGCCCCGAAGCAGACATGAGGGTGAGTAGAACAGAATAGAGGCTACAGAAACAATCTCAGCAGGGTCACATGCTTGATCTTTGACAAAGCGACCAAAAGCAAAAGCTGGAGGAAAGATAGCTTCTTTATAGATGGTGTTGGGAGCTGGCATGGTGGCTCACACCTGTAGTCGCAGCACTCGGGAAGCTGAGGCAGGAGGATCACCACAATGTGGAGGCCCGCTTGGACTACATAGTGAGCTCAAGGACAACCTGCAATAGTGACAGACCCTGTGGCAATGAGCCAGAAAGAAAAAAAGTAACATGGGAAGAGTGGCTACTAGCCACATGCAAAAGACAGAGTCCAGACCCACCTCTCACTATGCGCTAAATTAAAATCAAAATGGATCAAAGAACTAAACGTTAGAACTGAAACACTTGGTCTGTTGGAAGACAAAATAGGTAAATCAGTTGAGGTCTAGGCTTAGCAAGGACATTCCAGATAGAACCCCATTTACGGAGGAAAGAATTGCAAAATCATTAGGTAGGGTCAGATCAAATTAATTAACTGGGGCCAGAGAGACAGCTCAGTAGAATAAGTGTTTGCCTGGAAAGCGCAAGGGCCTGAATTTAATCCCTGGTTCCACACACAAAAAAATCAATCAATTAATTTTTTAAAATATTTTGTCCTACTCCTAGGCATGCTGAGCCAGGAGTGGCATGGTGGTGTACACCTGTAATCCCAGCAGATAGAGGGCAAAAATAGGATCACTATGAGTCCAAGCTGCGTAGTGAGACCCTGTACTAAAATATTTCATTATTGCAGGGCCTTGCTATGCAGCTCGGACTCATGGTGATCCTCCTGTTTTCAGCCTCCCCAGGGCTGGGATTACAAACCTGTGCCACTGCACCCAGCCTCTGGCCAGCTCAGTCCCTCAGCACACCCTGGGAGCGGGGGCTGGTGCGACATGTGGTGCCAGGATTGAACTTCAGTCCCTGCGCTTGCCTAAGCAGGTACTTTAGTCTGCTGAGCTATCTCGCCGGTCCCAGATCAAATTAAAAGGCTCCTCCACAGCAAAAGAAACAACTAAAAGAGCGGAAAGACAACCTACAGATTAGGAAAAGATGTTGCCATTATTCCTTAGACAGAGAGGAATAACTAACTCAAAACATTAGACACCACTTCAAAATAAAAGACCCAGTGGAAAACGGGTGAGTGAAATGAAGAGACACTGCACAGCCGAAGTAAAATGGCCAATAAAAATGCTCACCTCTCTGCCATTAGAGAAATACAATTAAAACCACAATGAGTCGCTTTCCCATCTTGCAAGATGGCGGGTGAAAAAACTGAGAAGCCAGACACCAAAGGAAAAAAAAAAACCCGAAGCCAAGAAGGCTTCTGCCAGTGATACTGGTAAAAAGGGTAAGGTGAAGAAGGCAAAAAAGTCCAAGAAGGGGCAGCCCCACTGCAGCAGAAATCCTGACCTGGTTAGAGGAACTGGTAGATACTCCCGATCTGCTATGTATTCCAGAAAGGCTTCGTGCAAGAGAAAGCGCACAGCTCCCAGATCAAACGTCGAGAAGAAAAACAAGGAGAAAGTTCTTGCTACCATCACAAAGCCAGTTGGTGGGGACAACAATGGGGGTACCAGGCGGTTAAACTTCTGAAAATTCCTAGATACTACCCAACTGAAGATGTGCCCCAAAAGCTCTTGAGCCACAGCAAGAAACCCTTCAGTCAGCATGTGAGGAAACTTTCAGCTAGCATCACTCTCGGCACCATCTTGATCGTCCTCACTGGGCGTCACAGAGGCAAGAGAGTGGTCTTCCTAAAGCAGCTGGCCAGTGGCTTGCTACTTGTGACTGGGCCTCTTAGCCTTAATCATGTTCCTCTATGAAGAACACACCAGAAATTTGTCATTGCCACCTCTACAAAAACTGATATCAGCAAAGCGAAAATCCCCAAGCACCTCACTGATGTTTACTTCAAGAAGAAACTGCGGAAACCCTGACACCAGGAGGGTGAGATCTTCAACACTGAGAAAGAGAGATACCAGACTTCAGAGCAGTGAAAGGTGGATCAGAAAGCGGTGGACTCACAGATTTTAGCAAAAATCACAGCTGTTCCTCAGCTCCAGGGCTACCTGTGATCCGTTTTTGTTCTGACAAAATACTCATAAATCAATGTTCTAAATTTCTTACTAAAAACCTAATTAAATAACTGACACATTTTTAGAAAATTAAAACAACAGTGAGATCCCATCTTACTCCAGACAGAATGATCAATGTCAATAAATCAAATAAAGGGGCCAATGAGATAACTCAGCGGTCTAAAGCACCTGCTTAGGCAAGCTTAGGCAGTCACAGGGGACTGCAGTTCTATCCTCAGCATCACATGCTGCACCAGCTCTGCCCTCAGGGTGGGCTGACTGGAAGAAAAAAAAATCAAATAAAAAAAGCTATCCAGGCCACAGGGCAAAAGGAACTCCTCTATTGGTAGGAATGTAAACCAGCGCAACCACTTTGGAAATCAGTGTTAAGATTCCTCAAAAAGTGAAACTAGGAATTTCACTTGACCCGACTGTTCTGCCTTCTAGGCACCTTTCTGTAAGAGGCAAAGATGTCATACTACAGAGATCCATGCATAATCGTGTTGATAGGAGCTCAATTAGTAACGCCTAGGTCTTGGAAGCAGCCTTATATACCCTGAACACAGGAATGAATGAAGAAAACATGTATGCACAGCAGAGTGTTACTCCACCACAGAGAGGTAATCCAGAGTCCTCTGCAGGGACAGAGAGGCGCCTTGAGAACACACTACTAGGTTAGACTCACATGCTTAAATATTGCACGCTTTCCTTTATGTTAGAAGCCTGAAGTCTAAGGAGGAAAATGAAAGATAAATCCTAGGGGATGAGGAGATATCTCAATAGAATAAGCGCTTGCCTGGCAAGTGCAAGGTCCTGAGTTCAATCCCTGGGGGAAGGCGATTAGAGATGAGAGCAAGGACAGAGGGGAAGGGAAGGGATGAAAAGGTGACCGAGGAGTGTGATGAGCGTGGCTCCGCCTCTCAGATGCACATGGCCGGTTTGCACTGCGAACCCAAGTGTCATGGTTGGTGTCCAGCTGTCCACTCACAGCCTCGCGCAGTCATGGGGCAGCTTCTAGAGTTTGTGATTAATTCATGAACCGGTGCTAGGCCTGTGGGTGTGGATGCTGCACTCACCCTGGGGCAGGTAACCTGCATTACAGTGAGAGGAGGGGAGAGGGGCTGGCTCGCAGCTGCAGCCACTGCCCCTGCCCCTGGCTCTTTCCCGACGCCATGACCGGCTGCCCTCTGCCGTATGCCACTCTGCCTTGGAGACAGCCGAGGATGGACTGAAACCTCCACTACCTGTGAGCTAAGTAAACCTTTCCTTCCTTCATTTAGGGTGTCAGGTATTTTGTCCCAGCAATCAGAGAATAATAACCGAGACAGTGGGCTAAGAAATAATGTTCAAAAAAACAGCACACTCTTGGGCATCCCAACCATAACAATTACAAAAAGAAAATGAGGCTCGAAGAGGTTAGGGGACTTTCTACGGGTTGTACATTTATAAAAAAAGGGGTGGGACTTGAACCCAGCTCCATCTGGATCCAGCGCCCTGCCCCTCTGCCCCATCCTGCCCCATCCTGACTTGCGCGCCCTTCCTTGGCTGGCTGCAGCCTGGCCCTGACCCGCTGCTCACCTTCACCTCTGCTAAGGCCCCTCTGCCCTGCACAGGGAGCTCTGCTTGCTGACCCTGCGCCTCCTGGGAGCCCGGCAGGCGCTGAGCACCCTTGTGTCACCTGCACAGCCGGCCATGGGGCGCGCATCTGTGAACCCACCACTCAGGGGCCTGGGCCAGAGGAGCTCCAGTGCAAGCCCAGCTAAGCCACTGAATGAGTGACTCAGTGGGACCCTTTTTCAAAATAAAAAGTATAAAACGGGTCCGGGAAGGAGCTCAGGGCAAAGGCCTTGGGTTCAACTCCCGGCATTGCCAAAGCCAAAAGCAAGAGCGCACCTGCTCCCTTCTCTGTCCCTGCAGGTCTCTCACACACCATCTGGGCTGCTCCGGTCCATGCTGAAGAGACGAGAGGACAGAGGCTGCCACCCTGGGCAGTCCCCATTCCCTCCTGCGCCCTCCCAAGCCTCCTCACCTGAGATGCAGAGCAGCAGCAGCAGCAGCAGCGGCTGCTGGGGACAGTGTCCCTGTCCCCTCCATCCTTCTCTCCTCAGGGGTTCATAGCTGCCTGAGGATGCTGCCCTATTCTCTCTCTCTCTCTCTCTCTCTCTCTCTCTCTCTCTCTCTCTCTCTCATTCTTTCTTTTAAGGCAGGGTCTCTCTATGGAACCCAGGCTGCCCTTGAACTCACAGCGATCCTCCTGCCTCAGCCTCATCTCTGCTGAGATCATAGGCTTGCGCCTCCATGCCCAGATCTGCTATTTCTTTTGATTGAAAAACCCTAAGGGAAACTTGACACTAGGGGACAGCTTGGGAAACAAACTGAAGGGAAGGGAGGTTGGCTTCCTTCCTGCCTCTTTCTTGTCACGGTCCTGTTGAGAAACACTGGATCCCCCAACTGCATCATAGAAAGCCGGGCCCCACCCACTGCTCTGGCCTCCAATCGCCATCATCGCTGACCATTGACCACTAGTTCCCAAAACCCCTCACACAGTTCCCCATGTCAGAAATTGTATCAGCCAGCTTCCTGTTACTGGACACCCACAACCAACACCCACGAATGAGAGAAAGAAAATATTTTAAACTTTTATCAGCACGTGTTTGCAGCACTCGCGCTCACCTGGGAAGCTGCCAGGTGTCCAGAACACATCTTCGCTGAGGCCTGGCAGAGCAAAGGTGTTTAGTCCATGGCAGCTGGTGGCTGGGCAGTAGCTCCAGAGCAGCCAAGATGAGAGGCCAGACAGAGACCCCCAAGTTCCACCTTTGGGACCCATCCGGACACACCCAGGAGTGTGCTCCCCGACCCCCAGGCAGCTCCAGAGCCTCTCCAGCCCACCACTGAAGCTGCCCCACCACAGATCCCAGGAGTGGATCCAGAGTCCCATCCCCTTCCAAGGTCCAGTTCAAGTTTCCTGACGTCCCACGTTGTTCTGTCTCCCTCACTGCCTTGTCCTCAAGGGCAGACGTGCGCTGAATCACTCAGAAAATCGAGAACTGACTCGCTGCACCTAACCTGGCCCGGGCGTGTCGGCCCAGAGGCTCCGGAGTCCGCGTGTTTACAAGCAGTTTGGGTGCAACCAAAGCAAAGGGGTCAGACAGACCCTGGGTGCAAGCAGGAGTGTGGGGCGGGGACTTCTCGAGTCCGAATAGTCCTGGGGGCCACATCGAGGACAGAGGCGGATCTGGGTGTGGCGATGTCCTGCTCCGTACCTGCTGCTGTGCTCCAGCCATGGCCGGAAGTCCCCGCAGTGCTGCGAGGCTGGGTGTGGGCGCTGTCATGGCTCAGCCTCCGGCACAAACACCTCCCCATCTGTGTGGGGAGAGGAGGGGGAGCCCACCAGGATGCAGAGCTCCTCCCCCTCCACTCAGGATGGAGCTGCGGTGCCGCTGATCACCATGACCTCAGCTTAGCCAAGTGCTGACCCCACCAAGGACTCTGGGTCCTGAGGATGTGAGGGGTACACGGCACAGGGGGAGCTGGACATGACTTACAGAGACCTAGGGGAGCATATGACAGGTGACTGGTGGCACGAGTGTCCAGGGCACGACCACCCATGGGCACATGGCCGTTGTGGTCACTGCTCCAGCCTCAGTTCTGGCCTCTCCGTGGCTTCTGCTCACTTCTAACCCTAGTCCTTGTGTCCTCCCATTGAGTCTGTCCCTTTCTGCTGTCCTCCTGCAGTTCCTTTGCCAGGTAGGACAGAATCCAGGTTGGCAGCAAGGACCACAGTTGGTATCACTTAGAGGGCACTGTGCCCACTGAGGACACGGGGAAGTCCTGAGCCCTGGCAGCTACGCTGAGTCACTCAAGACCAGACAGACTGCAGGGCGCAGAGCCGGGATCCCTACTTCAGGCTTGGCAGTGAACCACAGGGCGCTGTGCACCACAGCCGAGGTCCAGGAGGCTCCCTGGAGCCAGGCAATCGAGGATTGTTCTATAAAACGCTATGGGGGTCTCTGGACAAACAGGTGGGCATGTTAGTGCCCTGATCTTACTGCCGGCCATTGTCACCACCTCTGTTGGTCCTGCCGGGTAGGTGGAGCAGCTGGAAACTTGATGGCAGCGGCTGTTTGCTGAGAGGGCCACAGCCACCCTTGCCTCTGTCCTCAGTCTCCTCTGCTGCCACCCAGTCAGAATCTGGCGCCCAAAGGAGCCCACTGACTCAGCCCTCATGGGTTAGGCTGGGGACACAGGAGGGAGACAAGGTGGCTGGGGAGACTGCAGGTAAAAAGGGAGAATTGGGGGCAGCTGTTAGTCCTCCAAGGCCGCATGCATCATCTTCACACGCATTTAGTACAATGCACGTAAACGCCGCGCCATCTCTACCGCAGTTCGTCTCTCCCGCGCCCTAAGCCCCGCAGCCCATCACTGAGGGTGATGTGCAAGTGCACCGTGGGGTTTAGAGGGAGCAGGATGCTGTGGAAACAAGCCTACAAGCCTGAAGGGAGCCATGTCCGAGGCTCAGGACACCTGCAGAGCCTCAGGGCTGAGCACTTGTCCTACACATCAGGAGGAGGTGGTCCGGGTGGCTGAAGGGCCACAGTGTGGCCAGCAACGCCCCAGGGCCCTTGCCTCCCCTACTTAGCATCTAATTCTGCCGCCTTTGGGTGAGCTTTGTGAAACAGAGCAGTCCTGGAAGTGCCCCCGGCAGGACCCACAGCAGCTGACCCAGCGGGCAGGGTCTGTGTGCGTCTGGGCTGCTTGGCTCCTTTCGACAGAAACTAGACACTCTGAGATGAGGAACTGCAGGATCCAGTCATTCTGGGATGAAGTCCTCAAGACGCCGGTGGGACACCAGGGTGAACCCAGCCCCGTTCACACCCCTGGACACTGGCCTTGGCCCTTGCTCAGCTGGAAGGGACTGACCCTCATCCCTTCTCGGTCCACGAGGGCCCTCTGGCCTTAGATCCCAGAGAGGTGGGAAACAGCCAGACTCTGGCTTAAAACTGGCAGGAACTGCAAGTCACAGAGGGGCTTGCACAGCTCTTTCATGGGGGACAGTAGGAGGGTCCCATAGACACTGTGAGACCTGGTCGGGCGCTGGGGACAGACCCAGAGGGGGAGGAAAGTAAGGTGAGCTAGGGGCATCCAGGGGCAGCCTCCAAGCCTCAGAGGAAGGAGCTAGTCACAGCCCTCCCCCATATCTACCTTGTGACTCAAGGAGGAGCAGCTGGACCGTGGCCGCGGCCAGCGCGGCACTGCGCCAGCTCCTGGCTGTCACTGGCAGCTCTGGAAGCTGCGACAGCAGCACCTGGCTTTCCATGGTTCACTCTCATGGCTCCAAGCCTTTCCCTAAAGTCACTCTGCCATCTTTCCTGCCTGCGAGTGGTGACCGATCACTCATGTGGCCTCCCGCAGGCCACACGCATGCATACACCGCCACCTTCCTGGGCTCTCTTCAGGACCCAGAGAAGAAAAGCACGCAGCTCGGCCAAAGCTTTCCATCCCACCGAAAATGGTGCCGAAACTTTATTTAAAAACTGAAGGGTGAAAAGGTAAGGAAAGAACCAGCTCTGTCCAGTGGACTTGAGCTGTACAAAGAGAGAGCAGGATACAAAGCAAAAATAAAATGGCACTCTGTGTCCAGAAGTTCAGGAGCAGGGTTTCGGGAGGAGTCGCTAGCAGGACACTCCTGGCCTCTGCTCTCCCTAAGGGCATCTACATCTCACGGGAGCCCGGGATATACTCTGCATGCAGGGTCGCGTGCATCCTGTGGCCCTGCCCGGTAGTCCTGCAGCTGACAGGCCCTTCCCAGTTCTCCAGCCAGCTCTGTCACGCCCCACCTCCTCAGTCAGCCTCTCTTCCCCACTTCTGACCTGGCCTGGTGGCATCTTGTCATCTGCTTCTTTGGTGGCTGGGTGTGTCCCGGAGGGCTGCAGTCAAAAGAAGAAACCCAGGCATCCAACTCTGTGGCCGGGAAGGCACCAGGCTTCTTCAATGGCCTGCTCTTCAGGTGGTCAAAATGGTCCAGTCCAGCAGGGGACAAAGGGCAGAGGTCTCAGCTATGCCTTCTACAACTCACGACCCCCACAGACAGCCACAGCAGGAACTGGGTGGCTCCGTCTTTATTTCACGCCAACCCAAAGGCGGGATGGAAGGCCAGCTCGTACTAGGGTGGCGTCATCCCCTCCAGAGAGGAGCCAAAGTATACAGTCAAAGTGAGTGGGACAGGCCGGGCCAGGAAAGGGGGATCCTGAGTCCCAGGGGTCAGCTGGGACCGCCCACTTTCCCTCCCACATTCTTCGGCACTGCTGCCAGATGGGTTGTGTAGCTCTAGCAGGAGGGGAGGGGTTGCCGTCCAAGGCTCAGGGGCTGAAGGACTAATGGGCGACAGTAAACAGGACAATGAAGACCAGGCTCTTGCTGAGGAACCCACAGACTGTCATGACGACGATGCTGAAGAAGGGGACCCTGGAGAGAGAGGAGACCGAATGATGCCCCTGGCAAGGAGGTGATGGGACTCCTTCCATGTCCACAGAGGCCCTTCCCGCACCTTTCCCTAGCCCTTGGGCCCTGGGCAGTGGAACTGGCTCCATTCCCTTTGTCACCTGCTCCAGAGCTGCTTAGTGGAGCCTGGAGCTCACACCTCACAGAGGCGCAGGGAGGAAGAGCGGCCCTGTGGCTCCAACGGCCTTGTGCTGAGTAGAAAGGGCAGCCTCGGGGCTGGGGAACTGGCTCTGGGTCCTCCATAAGGATCTGTTTCCTGGGGCAGTCTAGCCCAAAGCTCTGGCCTCAGTTTCCTCATCTATAAATCAAGAATCCAACCCTGGAGGAAGTCCCACCATAAATTTTAGGTTTGAGCAAAACGATCCTACAAGTCTCACATGGACAAGGACAGATATCATAACGAGATGCAAGTGGGTAGGCTGGGGAGATAGCTCAGCTGCATAAGTGCCTATCTGACAAGCACAAGGTCCTGAGTTCAATCCCTAGTACCACAAAAAGAAAAAAAAACTTAATACATGTTGTTGCATGTGCCAGTACACCATTCCTGGGCCACAAGACAGCTCAGTGGTCTAAAGCACCTGCAAGTGTGTAGGGACCACAGTTCAATCCCTGGCACCACATGCCATGCTAGCCCTGCCCCCCCAGGGTGGGCTGAGCTGGCCACAAAAAAAAAAAAAGGGTTAAAATGTTTGGTCCAGCCAAATAGCTCAGTGGATTAAAGAGCCTTCAAGCAGGTGCAGAGGCCAGGGGTTCAATCCCAGGGCCTGCCATGCCAGCTCTGCCCCTGGGGCATGCTGAGACTGGGCGTGGTAGCATGCACCTATAATCCCAGCTCTTGGGAGGCTGTAAACAAGTGGATCACCACAAGTCCAATCTAGTAGTGAGACCCTGAACATCCTGTGGATCCTTCCCTAAAATACAAAAAAAAAAAAAATGGGACGAGGCCAGCAGATGTGGGAGAGACAGGAGTGTGGAATCCTACGCACTAAGACAAAGGCACAGAGAGAACAGGACGGGCACAGGTGAGCAGAAGGTGAGGGCGAGCCCAAGGAGCTCCGGGCTTCACACACCTTGTCCCCAAACTTAAAACCTTAGGCTCAAAACGTAGCTCATCGCGAAGGCCTAGGGTTCAATCTCATGGGGTACCCTGATCCCCAGAAAAGAAATTAAAACACAGGGAAAACCATAACAACCCTGTCAATAGGCATGAATTGTTTTAGTGAATAGCCTCACAGTCACTGCACGGGTTTATGAAGAGAAACAATAAAATCCTTCTATAACTCTGTACCCGCAATGGGCCAAAGAATTTCACTGAGTTGGGTGGAAAAATATACAGCAAAGTTGCCATAATAGAATCAAGCACAATTAAGCAAGGCAGTAATTTTTAAATCAGTACATTTGCCTGTGCAAGACTTAAAACCAAGTACACGAGCTTGCAAGAGGGAGGCACATGGTGGCTCTAGCAGAGATCAATGTGCCCCTCTATGTGCTGAGATCCACCTTGGGCCCCTGGGCTGCCCTGTGTCTCAGGGGACAAGCTACCCAATGACAGCCCTGCCTGCGAGGTCTCCAGAGATGGGGAAGCCAGTGCCTGTCCTGCCCTTCAGGGCTCCAGCCACACTCACCATGGAGCCAGGCTCAGACCTGGCTGGAGCCCTGCTTGCCTGAAGGTCCCTGCTTTGACACTTCACGAACCCTACCCTCACCCCAGCTCTGCCTGCTTCCCAGGACCCTTCGCACACACCCATCTACAAGGCATCTTCAGGGGTGGCACACGGAAGCGCCTGGAATCCACCTGGCCCGCATCCTGTGGGCTGCCCACAACCACTGACTGGGGATGCAGAAATACAAAGGCTCCAGGTCAACCAGGTTTAGTGGTCTACACCTGTAACCCAGCACTCTGGGAGCTGAGACATGAAGATTGCAAGTTCAAGCCCAGCCGGGGCACTTTACTGAGACTGGTTCAAGATAAATAGCAAAAAAAAAAAAAAAAAAAAAAAAAAAAAAAAAAAAAAGGCCACACCCACCCCATCCCCAGGCACACTGAGCTGGCCACTGAGACCGGGCATGGTGGTGCACACCTGTAATCACAGCACTGGGGAGGCTAAAAACAGGAGGACCACTATGAGTCTGAGCTGCATAGTGAGACCCTCTGCCAAATACATTTTAAAAAATGCTGGGAATGTAACTCAGTGTGAAGGTCCTGGGTTCATTCCCAATACTGCCAAATTAGTAAATAAAATAATTAAATTAAGTGAATAATAGGGACAGCTCTCAGTGTGACCTGGACCTCCCTGGTGGGTGCAGCCTGCACCAGCCCATGAGCCTGGCCTAGTTAACAAGATTTCACTTGGCTCCCACCCCTCCCCAGTCCCCTCCCAGGTGGCTCTGTTGCCAATCTCTTCCTAAAGCATTTTAAGCAGACCGCTTTCACAGCCTGCCTCTCTGGAAGTGAACCTGAGATGTGACACTGGCTTCCCCGAAGTCATTAGAGGACGTGCCCTGGGCAGAAGGAGCAGGATTGCAGCTTCTTCTTGTTCCTTCTTCCCCATAGCCTGCATGTGATTGGACGTGTGCTGCTTCTTGCTGCCGCAGTGTCCACACAAGTGCAAAAGTCATGGGGGTCCACTGATAAGGGGTGGGGGGAAAAGGTGATGAAACACATTTGAAAGTCTTTTTTCTTTTTCTTTCTTTCTTTTCCTTTTTTTTTTTTGTGTGTGTGTGTGTGTGTATAAGTGTGCTACCAGGGATTGAACTCAGGACCCTGCGCTTGCCGGGAAGGCACTTATTCTACAGAGCTATCTCCCCACCCAAAGGAAACACATTTGCCTGGCAAATGCAAGGTTCCAAGTTCAATCCCTGGTATGAAGAAGAAGGAGAAGGAGAAGGAGAAGGAGAAGAAGGGAAGGAGAAAGAGAGGGAGAAGGAGA
>PVKN010024636.1:0-14378 GCA_004027915.1 Capromys pilorides
CTCTCCTTTTTTTTTTTCTCCAGTGATCACAGCTGGGTACTGGCCTGTTGACTCCCTGTAAAGGTTTGGACCTATTGGTAATGTGGTTAGGGGTAAGAATGGGGTAATTACACAATGTAAATCCCTTAATTGCTACTTTACCTTTCATGTCTGGTCTTTATCGCAGAATAAAAGGGATGGCAGTGTGCCCTATCTCTGGCCTGTTCTTAGAATAGGTCTGCTCATACTGAGTGCTAAATGCTGCCTAAGCCCAGGTACCCTAGGATAAAGGGCTACTTCTCTGTATTCCATAGAAATTGCTTTCCAAAGCAACTCTGCTGTGCATTACATTTGCCAGGAGACAAGGTCTCACAGTTTGGTTACTGATCATGCTAATCCTCCCTGACAATTATCTGGCAACATTTCTTCTTGGAATATCTTTGAAATGTTCGTAGTTGAGGGTGAGGTAAATCTGGACAGGCTGGAGGGAACACAGGTCTTTTAATCTCCAAGTCTTTATTTCTCCAACATCGCACTGCGGCAGGCTCTCTGCTAAGTCTCTATGACGCGATCACAGGGCACTTCCAGGGCCTGTAGCAGGAGCCCTGTGCTGGAGACTATCTCTTTTACCATAGACAGCAGGTCAGGAAGATGTGATGTGTTGAGCATTTATAGAATACAGTGTGGCTCCTTACATGTTTCTGGGTGGAGAGCTACTCTGCCCTTAACCTGTTCCTTCTCTGAGGATGCTTATTGATGGCTAAGAACATTTCAAAGGCGTTGGGGGGGCAGGGAGCAACATAGAAAGTAGAAAGTAGAATGCCAACCCATTCAATATCTTCAGCCTGAACTCATCCTTGATGTGCTCACTGCGCCTCTCAGAGAGAGCATTGGAAGAAACACAGCAGCGAGGGATCCCGAGGCTTCTCAAAAGCTCATACAAATGAGAACAGCTTCGGGACACCCGTGCTGTTCATATCAGAACTGTACACTGTAGGGAATATCACTCTTGGCCTGGTTGTCCTTCCTCTGCCCCTTCGTTCCCCTCGACCAACCCACATCACCAGGAGGGCCCATGTGTACCTTCTTTACTCCAGGAGACACAAACGCTTCCAATGTCACTGCTATGACATCCTCTCTGCTCTGAGTCTCCTAGGGGTGAGGACATTTTCATTTCTCAACCAACCTGATTCAGTGTTACTAACCATTTCTTTTCTTTTCTGCGTGTGCATGCACGTGTGTGTATGTGTATATATATGTGTATGTGTGTGTGTGTGCACATGGTACCCGCATAGAACCCTGGAGCACCCTAGCACTGAGCTACACTTTCTCGCTGTTTTATTATCAGACAGGGTCTTCTCACACTTTACAAGTGGGTCTTGAATTTGTGATCTTTCTCCTTCAGTTTCCTTCAGTGCTGAGATTATAGACAAGGGCCTTGTGACTGGCTATTAACTTTTTCTGAAGAGAAAACCTGGGGCTAATCCAGTTAATGGAGTTGGGGGTAGTGTGCCCTTCTGCTTTTCCTCCTTCATTCTATGGCTTCAGCATCTTTCTATCTCCTGCCTAAAAAAGGCTTTTGTAATTACACCTACTATAATGAGAACCCTGCATCAGGAAAAGCCAACTCATTACCCTCTCGTTCAACTTTTTCCACTTTGCCCTTGGACCAGACACTTACGCTCCATATTTTGATTTTACCTGAAATTCGCTCTCTCCATGTTCATTTCAGAGAAGTCTTCATGTCTGGGATGCACTAATGAATACAACTGTGATTTGATACTATTGTCTTACTTCATCCATGTTTGGCATATTCTGGAACCTGTTGCTTAGGGATTTGTTGGCATGCATTTCAGTAGGCCAGGACAAGCACATGCGTGTTAGGATGAAAATAAAAGGAAGAAGGGAGACTCTTAGACTTGTTAGTTCCAGTGGAGCACGTCTAGGGTAGTCTAGCTGTTGCTTTGGTTGAGAAGGGACACTGGGATGCCTTTCTTCTTCCGTCAGGGGTGCCATGATTGAAACCCTATAACAAAGTCCAGTGGGGCAAGGCAGAAAACACGACTAATTTATATAATCATAGTTTTATGTGACTAGAGAGTTTTCAGAATGATGATCAAAAGTCACAGGGGGAAAACTCCATTTCTGTCCTTAGATTGGATGAAGATAAGATAGCTGTGTGCAAATGTGGTTGAACAAAAGGCACATGATTGAGTGAGTGGGAATTGACTGAGTGGGAAAACCTGGCATGCACAGCCTAGCTAGATTCTCCTGGGTCTCCTTGTGCAGCCACTTCTTCCTGGAAATGGGGCAGACTCTTCTGGAACAGGAGTCATATAATCCTGCAGACGAGTAGGTCAGATTTTTTTTTTTTTTTTTTTTTTTTGTATGGGAAATCGAACTCAGGACCTCTCCCTTGCCAATAAATGGTTTCTTAACCACCAGATCTTACATAAAAGACAGAACGTGGTTAGAGTAATACCTTTTATACTTGCTGGCTTGACTTAGGAGAAGCAGTCCTGTGTTACATGACCCTACCAGAAGAAGAGGAATTCCAGTTTCTCTGAGACAGGAGAATAAGGGATTGTATTCCTCCTGAGGCCTAGAGTGTTTTAGTTGAAAGTGCTTGGCATGGCAAAGCACAATATTTAGGGGTCCCCTATTCTGAGTCCCAACATTTTTCACAAATAACTGTCACAGCCAATGTAGAAGAGAAAGATATTCCACCCCTCTTTTTATGAGCGGAATGACCGAGGTTCAGAGTTGTTGAGTGGTAAGGACCAAGGTCAACCAGAGAGTCAGAGACCACGATGATTTGAAGCTATCATCCAAAGGCTTTGTTCTTTTCCCTCGATCAGGAAGGTTTTCAAAAACACCATTTACCATCACTGCAGCCAAAAGGAAACCAGAAGCTTGCAGTCCATTCTCACAGTAGTGCCAAATGATTGGATGGTGATGAAGATTTGGGGGGCCTGAGTCTGAGCAGAGTCTCAAGAGATGCTGTGAGCATTAAATACAGATCTTCACTCTGGAAGTGAAGCTCATTCCCCCTTGCCTGTGAATGAGTTTCACCAACAGGATGTGTTGGCCTCTTTTATTTTTATTTATTCTACTAGTGTGTCATCAGACATTGTACAAGTAGGCTACAGTCAGAACTTCTTGCACATAGTGGCAATGAAAAGCTTTGGTTTTTCTCTGTCCTTCTCTTCTCCTTACATTCTTTCTCTCTTTCTTCTTTCTTTTTTCCGCTTTTGTCTTAGTCACTTCCCTCATCCGATTTTTCTGTCATGTACCTTCTCACAACAGGTCAGCGATGGTGCCCATTCCGGTGCAGCCACCACCCAACAGACCTGCCTAGGGGCACACGAGGGGCTTGGGGGACATTCTCATTCCAACCCTAACACCTTTCCTTCCCATTTGCCTCTTTCTTTCCTTCCAGTGTCTCCAACAAGTGCTGTCTGTGTCACTTACAAACTGTAAGACTTTGAGTGCATGACTATACCACACTGGTCCTCCTTTTCTTCATTTGTGAAATGTTAATAATAATAATAATAATAATAATAATAATAGGACCTTATAAAGTAATTTTGAGGACAGAATTCATTAGTGCACTTAAAATTCACAAACAAGGCCCACAATATTGTGAGTACTTAATAAAATTTAGTCATCATTTTTCTTCAGCCAGGTAATATTATGTAGGCCTTGTGCAACACGCAGGCAGGAGACACAATCCTAGGGAGCAACTGGAATTTCCTTGGTAGAAGGAAAGTTTTCATCTCTATGTTTCCCTCTACTTCCTCTTATGACTTCTAAACATCTTTACAGAGCTATTTCTTTAATTCCCAATTTGGTGGCAACCCATCTCTGTCTGTATTCTCTGGGCATTTTCTGCACCAGGCCTCTCTGAGAGTAAACAGCTCAGGAGAAAAACAAACTGCGGAAAGTGGAAAACTGAGGAACAGAAGAAAAATAAAAATTATGAAGCCCTCATGAAATGTTTTTCATCTTGAAAGTGCTTTGAAAACATTAACTAATTAATTAATCAAAAAGAATTTCTACCAATCAGTGAAAATGCTCTTTACAATATTTTAAGCCTCTTGAAAGGTATTATTTATTCAGTGATGTTTTCTCTTTCACCTTAAGGGAATCATCAGTTTCTCTTTTTTTTGGAGACATTGCACATCTCATGGAATGTCTGCACACCCCTTCCACTTTGTGTATCTTAGCAAGTGTGAGTGTATGAACACACACAAGAACAAACATGAAACATTTCCTTACAATTGGCTCTGTCAGCAGTAATGCATTCAAATGTTATTTAAGATTCCCTAATCTTCTGTTTATCAGGTTGTTATTGATCTGCTGCCAGATTCAAGAAAAAATTCCTGCTGATTCTCAAGGATCAATGTTACCTCCCGAGTCTGTCTGCTTTTCTCTCCTGTCTACTGCTCCAGTGAGTGTATGTGTGGCCTACACTTATTGCCATCTCTGTGCAACCTAGCTACTCAGAGTCTCCAAAATACCAGCCCCATCCTCTGGCCTCCAAAATGTGACTAAGTCTCTCTGTAACAAAGAAGAGTAGTGATAGTAATGTTATGTTCATTAACTCAGAAAATAGTGAACAGCTGCCATTCAATTTTTTATCTATTTCTATAGCTCATATTTTATTCAGTCCAAGTTTTATGTGAATCATAGTGGCAGAGTCACAACTGATCTAGGCAGGAGAAAGGTGCTGAAGGAGTCCACTGTCCAGTGTGGAGGAAGGGGCTGAAGTACGAGGAGTACGAACAGCTTGGACAGCAGCAGAAGCATCTACAAGGAAAGGCTTTCAGAAGACAGGGAGAGGCTTGGGCTGCTGCATTCAGCAAAGGCTTGGTAGAGTAGAAGGCACTCATGTGAGGTGTCCAGAGTGGAACATCGTTGGGGAATTGGTGAAGATGGGGTGATGTTTCAGATCAAGGCCAAGTAAGAGGAGGCAGAGAGAACTGAACAAAGGAAACATTGATTAAATGGGCATTATTGTCCTTAAGCAGGACCTTGGTAGAAGAAAGATGCAGGTTGCAATTTAAGAAATGTCACATGGCCCTGAGTTCAGAACATGCACAGCCTCTGCAGCACGGCCACACCCACCTGCCTCGCAGTGTCTGTTCTGGTGCATCCTTCTGCCTTGTGTCAGTGTCCGTCTTGTTGTGTAGCAGCACTGACAGCCCTCTTAGCGTCTCTTTCCATGCAGCCAACACTGGTCAAAAGTGGTGGAGCACGTGGATTCACAACAGGAGAAGCACATGCCACCCTGGGCCGGGGCACAAACAGCCTTAAGTAATGGACTGAAAAGTCTAATCTTTATTTTCCTGATATCATATAGCAATTCAAGCACTGACTCAAAGTCAACATCATTAACATTTTCAAATATTCAACAGTATTGCTAGTCAAAGAGATCCAGAAGATCTACTGAGAGGTGTTATTGGAAGGCTTTTCTGTGCATTAAATCGTTCAAGTATTTTTATGGAAAATTTAAATAACTGTTTCATTAATCATCAGTATGTTTCTTGCTTTTATTAACTTTCTAATCATTTACCTCCTGTTTTCCAAATCCCTGTGAGCTTGTACATTTAGACTGGTTAGAATATTGCAGAAAATTAAAGTACATAGGTTCTAAGCAATTGTTTCAGAGTTTTTCAGAATTTAAATTCAGATAATACTATGTGTGAGCTGATTAGGCATCATATTTTTCACCTGATTGATTTCTGCAAAAGTAAAGCATTACCATATAAGAAACCATGCAAGACTCACCCTTCTCTACACAATGCATCCTATGCAAAAGTATGAAAATGCTGGCACCTGCATAGAGTGCACAGCATCAACTTTTATGGCTGGTTCCAATCAAGGAGCAAATTCCAAGGGGTTGCCTCCTAAATCTTTTAAAAGCAGGAAATCATGGCATCTAATAAAATTTCTAAAAAATGATTGAGACATTAAAAACAAACCTGGAGAAATGTAGTAATTTTTTTGAAGGCATGGATTATTTCTGCTCCTACATTTTCCATTCTTATAAAATTGAAAATCTTCCAGAATGTGTACCCTGCAAAGGCCTCTAGGAAACAGCTGGGCATGTCCATTGATAGTGAATAACCTTGGCAAGAGTGAACCACTACTCTGCAAGGATATTTTATAGCACAGGGAATAATGGCACATCAATGGGGATTCAAATGCCTTTGCTCCAATGACACTTTGATTGGGTTTGATGTCTCCAGTCCACCAAGTGCCAACTATCAATTTTCTAATTTGCAAAACAAACAGGATAATGGTTCCTGGTTTAGGCCACTTGGAGTGTAAGTGTTCTTGGATAATCCAGATGTACCTGTACAAAAAGTATGGTGCAAGCTAAGTGAAAATAAGCAATCCCCATTCCCTCACCTGTGTCCTATCTGCCTGCAGGTGCAAACGGATATCAAAGCTGTCAATGGCAGAATACAGAGTTCACAACATAGATTTTGATACCAAAAACGAAGGGACTTGACCCAGCTTAGAGGTTTCTTACTTGTGTTACTTGCTCATAAGTTGGAGCCTCTGTTTCTTCCTCTATGAAATGGAAATTGTGAGCCTTGGAGATAGCTCAGGGGACTAAGAGCCTGCTTAGGCAAGCACAGGGACCAGGGTTCCATCCTGGGTACCACATAGTGTGTGGGTTCTGCCCTGGGGCGTGCTGAAATGGCCATAAGATGGGGTATGGTAGCACATTCCTATAATCCCAGCACTGAGGGAGCCAAAAACAGGAGGATCACTAGGAGTCCAAGCTGCATAGTGTAGTGACATGTTGTACCAAACACATAAAAAAAGCAAGAAATAAGGATTATGACTATCTTACCTCAGAGGATGGCTATGAGGAATAACTGTGGCAGTCTATTTTAAACTGCTTAGCTTCAGAAAGTGTTAGTTGAGTCCTCAAAAAATCTTAAAAGTCTACGTCCTAGTGTCACAGTAGAATATCGACTAACACTTTAAGTTTTCATCAAAGTTTTCCTTGAAGGTTGCCCTTCATGGCTTTTTTAACTGGTTATTCTCATCACGAATAAAAGATTGGGCTGCCCTTTGACAAAAATCAGCCTAACATATACACAAGAAGGGGTTATCGAGAATCCCAGGGACATTTCTGCTTTCTGAAGCATTCTCTAGAGAATAAATTTATTCTGAGTAAGAAGGAAAGAAGGGTTCATGTTTAATCTTTTCTTAGCATCCCCACTTTACTCATAATATTTCAGTGTAGAGCAAGTTAATAGCCAAACAGTTGCAAGAGACAAATCCACAGTGAAGGGTTGGTGTGTATTTATAGCTCGATGCATATGTCTATAGCTGTGAGGTATGTAAATAGAATGGATACAATTTGTGGATGTTCTGTGTGTGTGTACCTACAGGAAGGACAGAACAGATAAATACAGCAGGTAGGGTAGAGAATATATGGAATGGAGATACTTTTCCACATCTAAGTATCTCATTCTCACAAACTTGATTCTTGGAGTCTAGGAATCTTTGTAAAGGGCTACAAGCCCATTCTATTAAAAAGCAATACCCCCAAAAGGAAAGGTATTTAACAAAAGCATCCTTTTTGGAACTGAATCTTCCTCTTCTCTCTGAGAATGCCCAGCAGTCTGTTGAAAGCAAAGTGGTACAAAATTCAGCTTTTCTTTTCCTGTGAGTTGTAGTCGCGGCTATCGTAGTCACCGACTGGTTAGCCATGGAGCACTGAGTTCAAGGTTAAACCTGAAAAGGCAGAAGGGCTGTGCTCCACAGAGCAATGGAGAGCTATCCAAGAGAAGTGGGGAGGGAGGTGCCCAGAGTTTTCTTGATTCCAGGCAGCACTTCCTCTCTGGTTGACGACTTCTGTGGTTCCCATGCCCCAGGCGGGGACCTCTGAAAAGTCTTCGACAGTCTCTGGCATTCATGACATCCTCTCTGCAGTGAAGGAGACCTGTGCTAAAAACCCAGCTCTGCATTATGACACTGGCCATGACCTTGGTGAAACAACTCTGAGTCTCTGAATCTTGAGTTCCTGGAAAGGGGTAACGAGATAGGAAAAGCTCCAGTGTAGCTCTTCTTTGGCGGACACAGATGTATCTTCCTGCTCCAAAGCACGGCAAAGGACAAACACCGCTTTCCCTTATACTCCCAGTCCTAACCTGCTCCAAAACTTTCAAATTACATGGCTGTGGATTCAAATTCTGCCTCTGCTTATTAGTTGTGAAAAGATGGGCAAAGGGTATGTGTGTGTGTGTGTGTGTGTGAGTGTGTGTGTGTGCATGTGAGCATGTGCACGTCTAGAAAATCTGATGGACCGATGGACAGGGAGTGAGTTTAAAGTCTGCCAAATTCTTTGGGATGAAGCAGAATATAAAATGATGCACATGACAGTCCTATAATTAAGTGAGCATGGTTTTGTTGGGAATCCTCAGTCTCCTCATCTGTCATATGGAGATAAATAATTGTTTTTAAAATTAAAATGTGGTGGATGCACCAAAATAAGATGTAAATACTTCCATCTGATGTCCTTTTAATTTCTAATTTTTTCTAATGCCAATCCCAGAATCTACGCCTCACTTTCTACGAGCCCTCTGCATGTGTTCTGATGGTAGCACAAGAAAGGTAGCATTTTCTGAGGCTAATCCCATGGGTGTCAGCACCGGACCTGAGCTGGCGTCCTCTGCCACTTATTTAGCAAGCTTTTTGGCATCTTTCAGCCTCGTCTTACTCATCTGTTAAATGGGAATGCAAGCAATTTCAACTATAAGAGTTAATCCCATTTTAAGAGTAGTTTGCATGCTTGTACACATGTGCATACATATGGGTGTATGTGTGTATATGTAAGAAAAACACAGTACGAGTGAATTTACCATCTAGCAAACACTAAGGGGTAAGGGGTTTACAATGGTGGTGGTAGATGTGTATTTGCGAGACATGTACTAGCCTGCTTACAGTGTAGATGACACAGGGTACCAATGGCAGATTTTAAAAGGAAAAGGGTGTGATGCTCTTAAAGTCAGTAATAAGAGGATCTGACCCCACTGCTGAGATCACAGATGGCTTCCCCAAGGAAGTGAGCCTGGAACAGAGTGAAGGATGAATAGGAGTTTGCTAGGGGAACACTATAGGAAGACACGCTCCTCACACGTTCTGCAGTGTTCCTTGCAAACATCAAAAGTGCACCATTACCTTCTTGCTAAACCACAAGATCAAGAATACAGGGATGATACCTGTCCTGTTTGGTCAACTCTGAGACAGTGGGTGGGAGGAAGGAAGTGCAGGTGACGAATGCCTGCATTTGTTGAATGACATTAAGGTTAACCACTGTGTCCTCCTCATCACACAGTTTTACCCAGATACAGTTCAGAGAGTCACACTTTAAATACAAAAACAAGCAAACAAACAAACAAAAAACATGAGCTTTGTACTGGGACAGACCACACCCTCATTTTGTCCCTTTGCACTGGGGAAACAAACATTACATCTCAGTAGCAGTCTGTGTGCAGAATGAGACAAAGGACTCAGAGTGATGTCCAAAGTATCATTAATGATACTGTTTTGACCTCAGCAAGACTGGGGTAGAGGGCTCTTCCAAGGTCTGTAGGTTGTGGAAGAGCTGTCAGGTACAGCCTGTGGGCTGGAGGAATGCTGTCCCTAAGCACACACCAACCTTCTGCTGTGGGAATGCCTAGGGCTTGTCCCTGCTGCAATCTGTCCCCAGAGCTGCATCGAGGGTGGGCTTAGATAGTTTAGGGTTAGAAGCATTGCGTGGAATGAGGTCACAGCGTGGTCCTCTGGGACCCCGTTTTCCTTCTAGAGTTCGTTGTACTTCTTGGATAGCATATAAATCAAGAAATTTAGGGACATCCTATACCACAGAGCATGCACATGGTAAGCAAGCAAGTTGTGTGTAGCTGTTACTATTACAACCGCCAGGCCCTGCTGGGTGTTTTGTCAGTTACCCTAAAATGGCATCAGCCTTTCCTCGACTGGGAATTACTTTCTGTTTGAGATTCTCTTTGTGAAATGAAGAAAAACAACTCCTCTCCCAGATCTGGAACCCCGCTGTCCCTTCACCATGTCCTGGGGTGCAGGCACCAGGCTGTCAAGGTGAGGCAGGGCTGCAGCTGCTGAAGGTTCTGGATCCTCTGGTGCCCTGGCTCTGCGTGCCTCTGCCTGGCTCTGCCTCCCTAACCCTGGAAAGAGCAATGTAGGTCCAGCTGTGCACTGGGCATGCTCGCAAGCCAGGGCAGGCTCAGGTCGTCCGCAGGACGCGTAAGCTGCTTGTGCTCCCCAGTTTGCAGAGACCCGGGTGCAGCCGCAGCGCATGGGATCTGGCAGAGCCTAGCCTCCCCGGGACAACCCCAGGGCAGAACTGCACTCTGCGCAGCCCAGGGTTTGCGCGCTCAGTGTCTGCTCTCGGAAACGCCCGGCTGGGGTTTTCTCTGCAGACAAAGGGGTGCACGTGTCCCTAGCGCCCCTCTTTCACAGCCGCAAGCCCCTCCCTGGCTCCATACCCCGCAGCCACAGCAGCTGCAGTCCCAGCGCCACCACCCAGCCCCGGCGGCTGGGCCTGTGCGCGCGCTGGGGGCTGGGGATTGGCTCGCACCCCCATTCAGGGACCGCGCGGGCGGGAGGGCGGGCGGGGGGGCGGGCGCAGAGCTCGTGTGTGTGTGTGTGTGTGTGTCTGTGTGTCTGTGTGTCTGTGTGTATGTGAAAGAGAGAGAGCGCGCGCGCGCGATTGTGCGCGCGTGTGTGTGTGTCGGTGCGGCGCGCGAGCGGGCGCGTGTGTGCGCGCGAGGGCTCTCGTGCGGGAGCCGCTGGGTGTGCGTGCGTGTGTTATGGGTTTGATTCCAGAGCAGGTTGCACATTGGTCCTGGGTGGCTCGCAGGCTCAGGTCGTGCTTGGGCGTCCTCCTCCTAATCGTTTCCGAAGTAGCAGCAGGCGCAGGAGCAGAAGCAGCCGCGGCAACAACGGCAGCGGCGGCGGCAGCTCGGCGGCACAGCCAGCAGAACTGTGCAGGAGCGAGCACCGTTT
The DNA here is from genome assembly GCA_004027915.1 of Capromys pilorides. NCBI lineage: Eukaryota > Metazoa > Chordata > Mammalia > Rodentia > Capromyidae > Capromys > Capromys pilorides. Next base: position 11,032 of record PVKN010024636.1, read on the forward strand.
GGGGAGTCCGGGGGGCGGGCTAGAGGGAGGAGGAGGAAACCCAGTCTTGATCTTTGGGATTATTTTTTTTTCCCCTTCTTTCCCTCTCTCTCTTTCCTGAGGGTGTGTGTTGCCCCCTCGAAGTGAAGGAATTTTGCTCCAAAGCGAGCTGGGACCGAAGACTGTAGACTAAGTTATCTCTCTATGTAGATGGTGTCAGGGAGCGAAGCTACTGACCGAGCTGCTGGTAAATGTTTTTCACTTCTTACTCTTTATGCTTAAGGCTTTTTCTCCTTTTCTTTCTTCCTCGTTTCCTTTCTGTTGCTCTTCATTCTGCAATCGCTCCCGAATCAACTGCAGTTCCTTCTCCCTCTCCTTGCGTTTGTGCAGTTTGCAACTTGTTTCATGGTTTTCTGTGTATTTTTTTTTTTTTTCCTTCCTTCATCCTCAGATGAATGCTGGAACATTTAAATTCGGCACTTCGGGAGGTCATCATTAGTTGCATGAGTTTCAGGGGGGAGGGGAAAGATTGGTAGAAGAGACTGCTATTTCCCTGCAGAAGGACTGCCGGTTTTTCTCTAACGTTCATCGCAATTATAGGGATTTCTTTTAGGATGCGTTTTAACATTGCATTGATGTTTAAGGCTATCGTTTTTCCAGGATTACAATGCATTTTTACTCAGTTTTGACAGCATGACAGATCCCAGTGATTCCAGAGCTACTGTATGGCACAAGCTGGCTGAAATATTCAGAATTGCAGGAAGGATCATTTGCATTCCAAAAGAGAATTTCTTAAAAATGCTGTTTTGCATCACATTGCTGCAGATTTGCAGGGAGAAATAATAGGTACCAGTATTCACATTGCTTACGAAGATACTAAACAGAGAAGTGGCTCAGTGTATAATCTACTATACTGTTCGCCAGTGACTGAGCTATTGCTAAATTTACTTAGTAATAAATTTAGGGCTATGAAGATAGAGGGAGATTGCTGGTGTTGTTATACTATAATTGGTGAGATATACAGCGATTGCTAATCTCAAATCAGCCCTCTCTTATATCTTTCTTGAAGTGGATCTTGTCAGTTGGGGAGGGGGAGGGCAGTTTTTGCCTTATACATGGAGTAAAATTATTTAAAATAGTCAGCATAATACATGCAAATTGGACTCTAACTCTTTTCTTGAAAACAGAACATACCCTATAACTCACTGCCGTAATATTTTAAATATTGCTTAAAAATTAATATGCAGCAGTTAAGGTTTGTGGCATTCATATTATTGAAGTTCTCTGGAAGGCTCTGAGTGGTTTGCCATGTTTCCTTATCCCCACTCAATCCTGAGTTTTAGTTCCAGTTTGGTAGAAAACCCAAAGGACCGATGGGCAAAGGTAAATCAGCAATTTAGAAAAAAAAAAATGGCTCATAGTTTAAAAACCTCTACCAAGCCATGGGGGGGGGGGGAGGGTGGAGGAAACTTATATATATAGCAGTTTAAATGTAAGGAGAGAGACCAAAAGAGCAGGCTGCAGTCTCAGTTCAGTTATATTGTCATCTGCAGGAGCTCAGAGCTCTGAACATAGATGAGGATATCCAGTTCAGGAATACTCTGTAGAACATGTGTTCTACCGAGAAAAAAAATATGGTATGTGAAGAAGCCTGCTCTTGCTATGCAGTAGCTACATCCCAGAGCAGCAAGTTGTCTGTGTGTGCAGAGTTTGGTTTGCAATAATGTGGCTAAACTTTGTTTTAATGAAAACTTAGCTGATGTAGGCAGACTGGCATAGGACAGGGCAGCTTGTCCAAGACTGAAGATTAGACTAGGAAGTAACAAGTCACATCTTCTTTCATGTAAAAGGAAACCTATCCCGAAACACCATGCAAACTCACCTGTTCTGCATGTCCTGGACTGATACAAGCTTTTCTGAAAATTATGAGCAGAATCCCTGAGATCTAATGCTTGTTTCTTCCTGGTAGTCTACTGATAAAAAATAAGGTATTTAATTTAGATTGAAAGCATAGCTTTTGCATGAGACCCATGAATGGCATTATTGGTATTTTCAAATATTTTCATGAACACTTGAATTTGCCATTTTGATCAAATTGAACAGGAGGTTGGGGAATCCAAACTTCCATTCATTAAGATTATAAGTGTTTTACAGTGAAATATTTATTTCTGTAGGTAAGAAAGAAAAATTAATTCAGGTAGTAAACTGCAACTCAAAGAACCCAAGGCATCTGAAACATCATGGGTCTCTGATTCTAGGACTGAACTGAGAAAGCAGTGTCCCCATGCTGAGCAGGCTGGTCTCCACGCCACCCCTCACGAACCAGGCTCAGGACTTACTTTGCAGGGCCCATGGGGCAAGGTTTCTAATCATTATATAATATACCTAAAGCATGAATTTATTTCTAAAACATTAAAATTTTTATCTTCAATTTCAGAATCTTCACTAGATGTGAAGACCAAAAGTACATTGATTAAAAGATTTATTTTTTTTCTACTGAGGTTGGTTGATTTTTTTTTTTTTTTTGCCCACCCCTCTTTCTACTTCTAGTTTCCTGGCAACTTTCAAAAGGCTCTGGGAATTTATGTTAAAATATTAAAGGTATCTCTGTTCTGGATGTAATGGCAGGTTAAATTACTATTTAATTCACAAGATTTCTATCCTCCTATGACTGGATGTGATACTGTGTTTGTGAGTTTTGAGCATGGTGGGATTATTATGATTGTTATTATTAAGTTTCTTATTCAATGTTAGCTCATTTTGCCTTTTTTATACCTGGTGTTGATTTCAGTTTAATGTACCAAAATATTATCATCTTGTTAGGCTCATTGCTAACAGAAGTAGTTCAGTTTAAATTGGTCTTCCTGTTGAATTTCAGTAGTTGCAGACACATGTTCTCTGACCTCCTGGGGGAAGGTAACTTTTTTTGGCAAGAAGGAAACATAGCAAGGCAGGTGTTTGAGACTGGAGTCAGAAACTTCACAACGACATTTGCCTGCACTGTTAGAGTTCCCATTTTCATTTTGATCAGATTGGAGGTTTCTGTGCATGCGTGAAGTGTTGATTTTGCTAGAGATACTGAATGTTTCTTAAAATTAATTGATGGTTTTTCATTGTGCCAATGAAAGGAACTTTGAACTACTCATGTGCTTTGAAAGGGGATCTGTGTTGGCTAGCTGTTTCATTGTTTCTCTTTTGTTCAGATTGCTTCTGAGAGGTGATTTCTAGTAAAATATGGTCAAGGTCATTTCCAAGGGCCTTTGTATCCTTCCCTACCTGAAATCTAAAATTTAAAGTGAGATTTGGAGAGGCAAGACTTAGTATGGAGCTGCTTACCTACCCCAAACATGGTTGCCTGCAAAGCATGA